>JAEIGQ010000459.1:0-65656 GCA_018904275.1 Lordiphosa clarofinis
TTTAACACCCTCGATATGACGCTCAAAAGTGTCAGAAATAACCAACAAGTCATCTAAATAGACAGACCAAACGGCATAACCGTAAATTGGTATAATGGCCGTCCGGGCACCGAGAACGCAGTTTTTCTCTCGATCCTAAGCTCCAGTGGAATTTGCCAATAGGCATCTTTGAGGTCGATACGATATATACTCCGCCTTGGGCAACCGACTTAAAATGCCATCAATTAAAGGCATCGGATAAGCATCTTTACGGGTTGCTTCGTTCATTTTCCGACTATCTATGCATAACCTTACTTTCCCGGGTTTTCGAACCAGTACCACTGGCGACGACCAAGCGCTCACCGATTCCCTCAATCACGCCTAGACTGAGCATAAGATCAAGCTCATCATATGAGCTGGCAGGGGAACAGCATAGTGCCTTTGCATGATGGGTTTGGCATCACCTATATCAATGCTATGGGACAATAATGAGGTTTTACCCAACCCTTTTTCAGCGAAGGACGGAAAGTTAAAACTGCAGAACTAAGGGATTTTTGCTGGGCTTTGGCAGAGGTCTGAATTGTCGTCTTCCAAATTTACCACTTCGGCCTCAGCCACACGCTGAAACAGGTCATTGGCACCAATAACTCAAAGTCGGACCAAAATTTATTCCCAAAATATAAATCTTGTGACAGCGAGGGAACAATATAAAGAGTGATTTTGTTTAGACCTCTCTCGAAAGCATATGGCTGTACTAATTTTTCCCACTATGGGCTGAGATTTGCCATCAGCTGTTTGCGTACTGCAGTGGACATTGGTTTATAATTGCCTGTTTTAATAATTTCTTCTTGCCAAACTACACAACAAAAGCTCCCGTGTCCATTAGCCCACTGATTAGTCTTCCAAATAAGCGTATCTCGGCATATGGTCGGATGTCATGGACTTTGGCTACTACGGCCGACAGCAACGTTGCACGTTCGGCCTTTTTGGTTTCGAAAAATGATTTAAACGCTCGCGTGACCGAGCGTGCTTTCGGGATATGGGCATCTGCGCGACTGATTCGGATATCTGGTATGTCTGGGGTGCGTAACATCTGGTGGATTAGGACTTATGATATGCAGAAGTCCTTTAGTCGGTGTTTGTTGCCTTCCGAGGCAAATTGTTTGCGTGCACTGGTCCCTAAGTGCACGGTTCGATGCGTTTTTTGGCCCGTTGCACTTTTTGCAGTCGGTTTATAAGTGTCGGCCTTGCTGCATCCGTAACAAAACATTCGTCGTTCCGACACACACTCCTGATACCGATGTCCGCTCGCCCCACAATTCCAGCAAGTCAGGCTAATAGCTGATACTTCAGCTTCACAGCTATCGGACTCGCAGTCTGACGCTCCTCAATGGCCTGCACAAACCTACGAGGAGCAGGGACGTGGTTTAAATGTTTGTGGCTTAAGAACCGTCTGCGCAAAACTTTCTCGTTCTTACCAACGTTCGCAAATGAGCTTACTTGATACCGACTCAAACAGCAACTCGTGTTGAATTTCCGGCAACAGGTTGGCTCTTAAAGCTTCAAGCATGGTAGCTTCAGTTAAAGGGATCGATAGTTTGTCCGCGAGCAATACAATTGCTTCATAAAATTCGTCAAAAAGACTCATTTTCTTTTTGCTTTCGCCTGTCTATCGCAGCCCGAATATTAGTGTCGGTTCTTTCATCCTTATATTGACCCGCAAAGCATTACACAAGGTGAGCCAACTAATATTGGGAGTAGCTTTGTGAAACCGCCAATACCATTCGCTAGCACTTCCCTCTAACAAATTGCTCATGACGACACAACAGCTCATTATCTTCACCCAGATATTGTTTGGTTAATGCTTCAGCGATTAATAAATTGGTCTACCGTCATTGCTGAACGACCCGAAAATCTTAACTTCCAGTTGCTGATAATTTGGCTGATTCTATCAGGACGTATGTCCATTCCCATAGCGGATTGCCTGTGACTGGAGTCTGTGATGGACTTGTGGTGAGGCCCGGACGCAGAAGGAGGTGGTGTGCGTCTTGGCTCCAGAGTATGGCAAAGATTTGGTGCGTTATTAGTTTGATTTATCCCTGTCCTGACAGAGACGAAACAATTTTTGAAACCCCAAGTTCATTGCTTGTGCCATTGCTTCCTGTTTGCTTTGTGCATACCGCAGACAGGGTTTCTAGCATTGCTTGTTGCATTTCTGCCATCCAACGGAGGGAATTGGGTTATGCCCTGAGGCAGCTGTAGCCATATTTACATATTCCTCTTCAGAGGCAATTGAAGACTGCAAACTTTCCTTGCAGACTCGACAGACTTTATTATTCCCACGTATGGAGTTAAAGCGAAAGTCTATGAAAGCAATGTCCACAGCTAGCGTTGAGGATTTGAGCTGAAACTAAATTGCGGCATTATAGATGCAGCATGTGGTATCATTTTCCCCACAGCGAGTCAAATTTTCGATGCTGCGCAAGAGGCATGTTTTAAGCCCTTATTCATAAACTGATATTACTAATAAATAATAGGCGAAAGACTAATAATATTACTCAAATATAATTTTTGTTTTATTTTTTATTTTTTTTTTTTTTATTCTAGCAATCCCTAGCATACAAAAAAACTCTAGCCAAAAAATCAAACGAAAGTTTAGAAATAAAAATATAGTTATCTCAACTTTACTCAATTCATCGAATAGGCCATGCAATCGATACGGGAGAAGCGGAAACAGGGATTGTTTTTGTGTTTTTGTTGGCATTATTTAAGACACACTTAGATCTGCAATCGTATTTTTACTGCTGCCTACCTAGCAGGAAGCATCCGGTCTAACCCAGATAACTTAATCCACACACAATTTTAATAGGTAGCATTCTTTCAACGAAATACTATGATCTTGTGGAAGAAATGTAAACAGATTTGAAAAGCGGCTTGATATAGTGGTAATACTTTTTTAAGTATTATTAACTCCAACTACTTTCACCGACAGAAGAATCCGAGGCAGTTTGATGCAAAATTTTCAGCGGTATCCATTTTCTGATGACCACTTGAACTTTCGCGCTGTCTTTTTGTAGGCGGACTTGGAGCGGTAGAGTGTTTCTAACTTTGTTGATGATTGAAAGGGTTGTTAAATCTACCTTGGTTTAGTTTTTGTTTAAACTCTTGATTCAATTGCTGGTTGGATTCAGCATGATTCTGATTTTGATATGAACTTGTTTGAGGTTGATTGGAATTTTGGGTGTAGTTTCCCCTTATTTCCAAGATTTTCGTTATTTTTCTGATTGTTGAAATTTTTTGAGGTTGAGGACCATTGAATTGGTTTGACTTTGAGCGATCGGAAAAATTGTTGTCAAAAACTCCTTCTTTTTGGGTTACTTGTTTCAATTTAAAAAATCGAGGTAATATCGTATCTGGCAAGGGTCATAAATAAACTGTCGGGAAGTTTTTTTCATAATCCAACATCTTTAATTGTGTTATTCATTGCGTTTGTATAAATATGCGTATTTATTGTATTATTTTCTAAGTAAACTTATTAGAGATAAGAAATGCTTTATGTTCGAGTTCTTCTGTAAACTTTACGTTCAATTATTTTATACAGGTACTTTAGCTCTTCATGGAAGTTCTTCGAAAAATGCGTTGAATTTGAAGGCATATTTTTTATTTTTTTTTTTTTTACCAGGGATCGTAACGATTATAATTTTTAAAATAAAAATCATTTTTAAGAATTATTTTTATTATAAAAATTGAAAATAAGACTTATTTTTGATTTTTATTTATAAAAATTGAAAATAAGACTTATTTTTGATTTTTATTTATAAAAATTGAAAATAAGACTTATTTTTCAATTTTTATTTTAAAAATCAAAAATAAAAATTGATTTTGAATATCTTTTAAACTAAAAGGCGCATTACAAAAGTGGACATATATCTATGATCTATGATTCAATACCTTTCCAATGATACCTCACATGTCCTTGAAGGATCAAGGATAAGGATTAAGGATACCAATTTTTTTTATTGATTCAATGCCGCTGCTTATACATTTCGCTCAATTACTTCAAGTCTGTCATAACTCAAAAATGACTAATTTTGACTTAATGATGCAGAAATATTTGCTGTATTGTGTACACTGATTTGTGTAAAATTTTCAAACTGATATTTATATGTTATACTGTCCAAGTGAGATGAGAATATGGCTTGGCCCCGTTGGAGGAGCTATACAGCCAATTTTACATTTTACTGTACGAAATCACAAGAACGGTAAATAATTTGTAACGCACCGACCGAAAAAAGCAAGTACCGAACTTTTTTGTGTTCAGCACTCGTGCGTACTAAACAATTTTAGTTAAGTACAAAATGGTTTTTAGTTGAGTACACGGAGTGTAAACCAAGGAGGATAAAAATAGTAATTAGGAAAGACGAAATTGTCAACCAAGTGAAAAATCATGTCGCAATTCGCAGGTAAGGGATCTCAATGGTAACAAAACCGCGAAATGCTTAGCAAACTGTTTTTCAAGACCACAAACTATCACACATAACTTAATTGCCCACTTCATGATAATACCGAACCGCGATTAATACCACGGATGACCAAAGGAAAAGAACATTGTCAAGATCATAAGGAAAATAACTAAATTGCCATGGTTTTGACAATAGTGAACCTCGAACCATGGATGACCAACAATGAAGAACATAGATAGAGCATAAAAAACGCATGTTTCACAATTTTTGCTTGTAAATAAGAAGAGAGTCCGGCATTGATATTTTGAAAGGGCTGTTTCTATAGAATTTAAGTTTAAAAGCCGAACCTTTTACAGAATTTCAGAGGTTTTCAGCCTTGGAAATGGGGTCTTGGTTCACTTCTTTGCTCATAACTTGAGAACCGTTCATCCGATCTTCATCATTTCTTCGGCATATCGATTTATTTTGCTAATTACTAAATATATCTAGAAGGTACAAATCGTCTATCTTTAAAAATGTAGGAGATATAACGTTTTTTCCAAATTGCGGGGGCAGGAAGGGGCGTGGCCAATATTTGAAACAAACTTGATCTGCGTGCAGAAAAAAGATGCATTTGTCCCATACATGTCAAACATCTATCTCTTACTATCTCTGAGATCTAGGTGTACAGACAGACGGACGAACGGACAGACGGACATGGCTATATCGACTCGGCTGTTGATGCTGATCAAGAATATATACACTTTATATGGTCGGAAATGATTCCTTCTGCCTGTTACATACATTTGCACGACTTTAGTATACCCTTTTTACTCTACGAGTAACGGGTATAAAAAACAAATCGATATGCGGTTTAAAAGGTGATATGATTTCCGAGTTAAAGACAAAGAGATATTTCTAGACCCTTGGAGAGGGTATATTAAAATTGTCAGGATGTTTGTAACGCACAGGAGGAAGCATGACAAGCTGAGTTGATATAGCCATGTCCGTCTGTCCGACTGTTTCTATGCTATCTCCTCCGTCAGTTTTAAGACAATCTCAACCAAACTTTGCACGAAGTCTTTTGGTACAAATGCGCTGCACATTTGTCGGAACCGGGTCGGATGGCTATAGCAAATAGCTGCCATAGGAACAAAAAGTAGTTCTAGTGCTTACATAAACTGGGACTAAAACACTGATCTGCTATTTCACTTTGCAGGGCTTGACCGACTTTCTAACGTGTTTGAGTTATGGCAGACTTGAAATGAGTGAGCGAAATGTATAAACAGTGGCGTTGAATCAATAAAAAAAAATTGGTATCCTTAATCCTTATCCTTGATCCTTCAAGGACATGTGAGGTATCATTGAAAAAATATTGAATTATAGATCATAGATATATGTCCACTTTTGAAATGCGTCTTTTAATTTAAAAGATATTCAAAATCAATTTTTATTATCAATTTTTATAATAAAAATTGAAAAATAAGTCTTATTTTCAATTTTTATAAATAAAAATCAAAAATAAGTCTTATTTTCAATTTTTATTATAAAAATAAATATATTTTTTTTTTTTTTATTTTTAAAAATAAGAGTTATTTTTCGATTTTTATTTAAAAAATTGAAAATAAAAGTTTATCCTGATTTTGGATTGCTCACTCAAAATTCGTATATGGGGTGTCTCCAAAAAGGGTCTAGGACACTTATTTGGCTTTGATTTTTTAAATTAATTAATTTTTTTTTTCCTTCTTTCTTTTTTTAATAACTTCTTACTTGGTTAAGCTTTATTTTTTTTGTGTATTTTCTCTCTTTTTTTTTTTTTTACAATACTTTAGATTTAGTGGGTTTTTTTTTGAATTTGATCACGCGGGTTCTTTTGCGGATACGTATACAAATGTTTTTTTTATACCCTTGGAGAGGGTATATTAAAATTGTCCGGATGTTTGTAACGCATAGAAGGAAGCATCTCCGACCACGTAAAGTATATATATTCTTGATCAGCAAGCCCGTAACCAAATTTGCACGAAGCCTTTTGGTATAAATACGCTGCACATTTGTCGGAACCGGCCGGATCGGATGACTATAGCATATAGCTCCCATAGGAACGATCGGTTGAAAAACTAGTTTTAGTGAGAAAAACTTTTTTGTTTTCAATGTTATCGCTCCCAACGCTCGTATTTATAAGTTTTTAATGATTTCACATAATTTCACCAAGCCATGTCGAAATCGGACAACTATATAGTATAGCTGCCATACAAAAGTTAGGTCTGAAAAAAAGTCTTAGTGAGAAAAACTTTTTTGTTTTCAATGTTATAGCTCCCAACGCCCGTATTTATAAGTTTTTAATGATTTTACATCATTTCACCAAAATTTTTCGAAATCGGACCACTATATAGTATAGCTGCCATACAAACTGTCAGGCACATATCAAGCTCCAAGGGTATATAAACTTCGGTCGAGCCGAAGTTAGCTTGCCTCTATTTTCTTTTTTTTTAATTTTTATGGTTATAATAATTTTTTTCATTGAGCAATTGTCCCTCCTCATCGAAAATATTTAACCTAAATTTTATTACACAACCGTTGTTTAGCACCAGCCCTTCAAAGTCAGCTGACTTTGCCACGCTGTATCTGCAAGCGGTCTGATTACAAAATTTGTAAATATTGGACAGTCTCCATTTTTTAAACAGTTTGACGGATTGAAATAATTTAAAATGGAAAATAAACGTGAAGGTGTGTAGAAAAGAGTTGTATATGTGTTAAATTATATAAGCTTTTGTTTCGTTATGTTTTCTATGTTAAACATAAATCATAATTTTTACGAATCTAACCTCAATATAGTTGTGTTTCGTGGAGCATATCTAGCAAGATACAGCAGGATTCAAAAAAATGCATATGTGGTAGTGTGCGTTATTATGTATTTATTTATGAGAGTTTAAGACATAAGCGGATTTTTGCGGTTTTTTCGATATATTTCAATAAGTGTGAGCGAGGTTTCTATTCGTCGTTCGATTTGCTGGAAGTTTGCTTGGAAATGCGTTGCAACATCAACGCCTCTTTCGACTGATGAAAATGCTTTAATGGACATTAAAATGAAGTAATTTTTTTGTCAAAGTCAAAGACTTGTGAATAAAGGCCAAAGAAATGTTCGACGGGTTAAGGGTCAAAATGTTTGCTGGCTATATTAGATATAACATTTGGTTCAAAAAAAAATAGTTGGGGCAATAAAGGTGGGAAACCACCTCTATCATATGAAAAAGGAAGTTGGTTTCCAAACTGATCTCCTTATTCGTGCAGCGTCTAAGTCTGCTAAGAAGACAAACGATAATACAATACCATTATAAAACGAGAGCGTAAGTTAAATTCGGCTCTAATTTGATGTCGATATCTTAATAAATGTGAAGTTATTCAACATTTTTTATTGTGGGGGCGGGAGGGCGTGGCAAAAATTTTAAACAAACATTTTTTATTGTGGGGGCGGGAGTGGGCGTGGCAAAAATTTGAAACAAACTTGATCTGTGTGGTGGCTCTGGCTCTTCTAGTCTCTGATATCTAGGTGACGGACGGACAAGTTTATATCGACTCGGCTGTTGATGCTGATCAAGAATATATATACTTTATATATGGTCGGAAAGGATTCCTTTCTGCATTTGCTCGACTTTAGTATACCGTGTTTCTTTACGAGTAACGGTATAATGAATAAAAACATAAAAGTGATGCAATTTTTACATTAATAATTTTGTAATATTGATGCATATTTTAATGAAAATAACTTCTGTTTTTGACAATAGATTTCCAATTATTCATTCTTTTAGAAAATAATTTATAATATATTAACTTTAAAAACAAAAAATTATAAAAATAAAATTATGTTTCGATTTTTCATGAATTTTCATATTTAATGCAGTTCTATTATGAGGGCGGCGGGCACGGTATCTGTGCTAAACCAAAAAATCAAAATTCACAAATAATATGAGCAGCAAATTCCCAAAGTTTCAAGTTTCAGCTTAAAATTGAGTTGTTGCCAAAAATCGGTTTTTCCCCAAAAACACTGCTGACAAAATGACAGTCCATTTTCCCCCTTGGATCAAACCACCTATCTCTACACGGGTTGAGGGTGGTACCCAACCGGTGGGGGAGGGGGGTGAAAATGTAAAAGTGGGGAGAGGGGTGCTTGAGAAATAAAAAATAAAAAAAAAAAAAAACTTTTTTTATTTTTTTTTGTGTGGTGTGCCACCCGCCGGGACAGCGAATTTGTTTTGTACCCTTCTCAATGTTGTGCCCAACATAATCCAGTTTCAATCGTTTTTGAGCTGGTGTGTCTTGAGTTTTGGGACCACGGTGACTAAAAATTGCAGCAATCTTATTGTTGTGATCGTAGAATGCATCTGAAGGCCTCTTTTTTTTTTTCACATCTCTTTGGTTCCATTAGGGGGGCCTTGCCCATTTTTTTTTCCCCGTCGGGTCCAACGCAAAGTTTTCCCCTTTTTTTTTTGGACCATTTTTTTTTGGGGGAGGAGGAGGTTTATAACAATTTTTTTTTTTGGTTTTCCCCCACCAAAAATTTCCACCCTCCCCCAACCTTTTTCCCCTCCCCACCCAATCATTGTCGTA
This sequence comes from Lordiphosa clarofinis, assembly GCA_018904275.1. NCBI lineage: Eukaryota > Metazoa > Arthropoda > Insecta > Diptera > Drosophilidae > Lordiphosa > Lordiphosa clarofinis. Next base: position 9,030 of record JAEIGQ010000459.1, read on the forward strand.
AGTTTGACTGGTCCCCGCATAAGGTAGAAATTGGAAACAATAACCTTCCGATTACACTGCTCGACAAAATGAGAGTCGATTTTCCCCCATTCGACCAAACCAACTTTTTCTAAAGTAAATTGTCCGCTGGTCACGAAAATCGCCAAATAAACAAAATCTATCGACGCGTTATCGAGATATTATCGATACCCCCACTTAAACTCTCATAACTTTTTTGTTTTTCAAACGATGTTAATGATCTAAACAAATTTAAAAAGACAAAACTTGACCAAACAGTTTGTTTTCGGACAAAAAAGAGCTGGGTCGAGTGCTTTTAACGCTATGGGCTCAAATGGAGAAAAAAATGTTTTTTTTTTGCCAAATTTGAAAATTTATCGAAATTAAAACGCTTGTAGATTCATAATTATACAAAATTGTTATGTTTTTTTGATTGGACAGTAAAAACTATTCAATTTACTTTTAAACAAGCCCTCAAATGCAGAAATCGGACATAAAGTGGAGTTTTCAAGAATTTTTTTGTGAAAATAGACAAAAATTTAGTTTTCATTCAAGGGGCGTTTTTTTCGAACTTTAAGTGTGTGATTTTAATAATATGGCTTAAAATAGACTAATAACTATTTATTTTAAACTTTTTCAAAATAAACTCCACCACTTTTTAGTATACGTGAAAAAATTTTATCAGGACGTGTCCAACATGGAAAAAAGATACCATGGTTAAAACCTGATGAGACCGTCTACTGCTGGACTCTAATCTCCGAAGACAATGTGCCCTATAAGAGAAATTCAAACAGGATTTCTTTTCCAACTTCTATTTCTGTAAATAAAAATAAAGACAATGTTGAATAATGTAGCACATTCAATGCAAATTTTAATATATTGCATCCTATTCTTTATTTTTATTGCACTTAAATAGAGAATAAGACACTAGTTAATACACTTTGAGAAAGACATTTCCATAATCAATATCATTGTAAATTGGCATCTTGCTAACAGACGATTCGGTGGGAATTATGATCTTTATTTCTTGTTGAATAGACCGATACTTTCGATAGGCAAAAGGAACAATCAGTTAGATGATTGTTCTGCTCCCTCTAATGTCCTGGGACAATCAATGGCATCCGTATTTTTTTTTCTTTGACAGAGAGGTTGAGGTTTAGGCGGCCACCACAGCCCATCAATCAAGAATTTGGTTTATGACCCTTAATAGAGGAAAAATCAACCTATTTATCTAAATTTTAACAAGCATTATTTCGTTAAAGATGACTTTTTAATAGGTACCTATAATTTTGAAAGTTGCCTTTATAGGCATTTTTACCAACTTTGACCATTGATATCTTAAAAACTTGACGTGCTAGAATAATTTTGAAAATTGACTTTTTCTCAGCTTGAAAGCCTCCGTCGAACAGTATCAACCTCAATGGCCCAATATTTGTTGAACTGTGTTATTGTCATGGTCTTATCCGAGAGTCTACAAGGAACGCATACAGCCGCAAAAAGTGGTGGTCTATATTTTGAAAGTGTTAAAAATAAAATTTTATTAATTTTGCAACAAAATTTTATACATATTAGAATAATTCTATGCCTGAGCTTATTAAAACCACTCACTAGAAGTCAGAAAAATCAGTCACAGCGGTATTTGAATTTTTGCCTATTTTCACAAAAAAATTCTTGAAAACTCCACTTTATGTCCGATTTCTGTATTTGAGGGCTTATTTAAAAGTAAATTGAATAGTTTTTACTGTCCAATTAAAAAAACATAACAATTTTGTATAATTATGAATCTACAAGCGTTTTAATTTCGATAAATTTTCAAATTTGGCAAAAAAAAACATTTTTTTCTCCATTTGAGCCCATAGCGTTAAAAGCACACGACCCAGCTCTTTTTTGTCCGAAAACAAACTGTTTGGTCAAGTTTTGTCTTTTTAAATTTGTTTAGATCATTAACATCGTTTGAAAAACAAAAAAGTTATGAGAGTTTAAGTGGGGGTAACTTTTTGAAAAATCGAAAAAACGGTTTATCGATAATATCTCGATAACGCGTCGATAGATTTTGTTTTCATGGCGATTTTCGTGATCAGCGGGCCAATTTACTTTAGAAAAATTTGGTTTGGTCCAATGGGGAAAAATGCTGTCGAGCAGTGTTAACAAAGGTCCGAGTTCTTGAATCCAAACCGTATTGGTTTTCCCTTAAAATTTTATTGGTTTGACTAAAATTTTTTTTTTTTTTTTGAAATAAGCTATCGTTTGCTCGTCAATACTGAGGTGATGTGTAAACACGCCAAATTGTAAACTTTTGGTTTTACGTTTTGGCACACAAAAATTAAATTTTTTGGGGGCCCAATTATTTAGGTTTCAGAAAACCCCCCCGAAAAATTTATTAGGGGGCTTCTTTTTAGAGCACGAGACACTCGAAATTCGCTTCGATAATTAACATGGACTTGCCAACTCGTTTTCTTGAAAACAGCTGATAAATTGTCGAAGGGGGTCATGAAATTCTGAAACTTGTTTGATAACACTAGTTTACAGCATTTCTGCCCCGAACATTTGGTAGCAATTCCTTGTGTAAGTCCTTCCGCTGAGTCCAAAAATCCAATCCGCAAATTTTTTTAGAAATCGCGGAAAAGCTAGATTTCAGATATGTAAAAAAAGTACCTTTAGAAAAATGCGTATATCTTCAGTACCGGTTCTTTCATTATAAAAAGGTAATGCTTACTTGGAAGGTAATTGAACGCCCTATCATTCGTTGATAGACCACTTCCTCATCCGGTGCTGGACTTCGGCGTTATAAAGGCTTTTATCGACAACTTTGCATTAAATTTATCGCTTTTTTAAAAAAAGCTAGATTTTAAGTGCGGTTTTCACAACGAAAAAATTGTGTAAAATTTATTTTATTGCTGGTCACTAAAGATTTATCTATTAAAAATACAACGCCACATAACTCATTAAAATCCACGGCCAAGCAGCACTGAACCTTAGCAGTCTCCATAGCCCATTGTAGCAGTGTTTTCTCCGGCTTACTGTGATAGTTTCCGTTGCTCCAGCCGCTCCTGTGGCTACCTTTAGGTATTCAACTAATATGCATGGAGCTGGCTGTGGCTTAATGTGCTAATTCTAATCGTTCGACGCGTTTTGGGTTGTCGCTATAGCAGTATGTCTTAGGGGATAAGTTCTGCTCAACCAGGGCAATACAATAACAAGGGACACTGTTTATACCTTCAGCCACACAAAAGATGCATCCATGAAATTGACCATGGCATTATCTATGACCTTTGAATTTCTCCCAGTGACTTCCTTTATCAATAATCTTAACTCTTTAATTTTATTTGAATTAGCCCGCCAATTTCTTAAATAAGCAACAGCTGAATTTTTTGCTGTTGCCTGGTCACACTACATTGTCTGAGCGGCTCGTGAAATTATCAAACAATTTCCGCTGCGCAAAAATTTCGAGTGTCTCGATACCTAGCTTGAGTATTGCATTGAAAAGTTTTTTCTTTCTTTAGAAAATAGCTTATACACATACGGTCACCTCCACCAGCTACTGGCGCCAGCTGTGAAGTAACTAGCTATGAAAAAACAAGTTCTCAAACTTTGCCGTTCGAAATCGGCGTTAAACTGTAGGTGCCTTTCTCTTGTGCTTTAAAGCACACACGCCAAGAGATTGAGAGAATATTGGCTTGGCCCCAGTTTGAAAACTTATCATTTGCATTCAGTTCATTGTTGTTGCACACATGCAAATATTGTTTCGCGATCGCGAGTAGCTGCTTTTTTTACACAAGGAAGGCCAGTTACTGACTGAGACCAAATTTTTCGCACTGATGGCGATCTTATGATTTCAGTGACATACAAAACAGCAATGAAAGTTCGTATTTTTGCGGCATACGTTCAAAAAGAACTATTCTTTTGTTCAGCATATGCGTTTGTGTTTTCAATCATAAAATCTATTACTTTATCATCCATGAACAGCTGCCACAATTCGATAAAGATCCAAAAATACCAAAAAGAGATTGTGTCAGGGAGCAGACGGTGCTATAGTGGTTTTGATTGGGAGCACTTCATTAGCGTTCGCACATAAGTACATCCGAAAAAAATTTTTCTTACTTAAAATGTATTCATTAGCGCCGACGGGTGCGAAAACGCACAGCGTGTACCTGTGCAAAGACGTATATATGCACAATTTTGAAATTAATATGAGTTAAATATACGGCAGAGGGCTACCGATCCCTATCATTAAATTTTTTTAAATTTTTTTTTTTTCTATATGTTTCAACTGTATAATTGTGTTTTTTTTGCATGTCGGAAAACCCGCACCTGGCGATGCGTTTATCATCAAGTAGATGGCGTCGTATAAAAAAACAGTCCAGGACAAATATGTAAGCCCATTCATCTATTATCCGTAGCAAGAGACAGAAAAGCGATATCAATTACGAAACATTTTCTAAAAATTTTCAAAAACACGTCTTTTTTTGGTGCGTTTTCGCACCACTCGGCGTTAATGGGTTAAGGATCCTTTAAATACACTTGACATATCCTACCGACTGCGCCAACTAGATGTCGATGATTTGGTCTTAATAAAAAAAATGTTTTATTTATTAATTACAAATCTTAAACTTTGAAGAATTACAATCTTAGAATTAGGATGTGTCGCGATTGCGAATGTGTAGTACAATCTTATACAGGCCTGTTCCCGTTTTCGATTTCGATCAAATCATGTGGAATCGGAATTGATAGCTGTTCCCGTTTCCGAAAAACGATCAAATTATTCGGTTTCAAAAGTTTTGCCTTTGAGTTAGTGAAATCAAAAGTAATTGACAATTTTCATGTCAACGGTTATATTTTTTATCTATCCAAAATTTTTATATTAATAAGTCATATTTTGAGAAGATTTTAAAGTAACCATAAAAATATTGCGCATTCAATTTGATTTAAAATTATTTATTTCAAAGTTGTACCCCATAAATTGCATGTAGACGAAAACAAAAACGATCGAAATGAAACCGAGCTTTTGCAATTCCGCATCAGCGCATGCGCAGTGCTGATCGAAATTGTTTATGTTACCATTGCTGAATTATAGTTCGAAAACGATTCGAACTTTCATTCGAAAAGTAAATCGATTTCTATTTCACTCGGAAACGGGAACATCAAATGAAAACGATTCGGAAATACAATCGTTTTAATTTTTAAATCCACTCGGAAATGGGAACAGACCTGATAATCAAGATGTGTCGCGGTTGCGGTACGTGGTAAAACTCAATGTGTGGTTCAGTCGTTGGTGCTTAGCAAACCTCGGTTCATAGCTTTTGAAGATCAAAAAGCTTTAGAATTAAATAAAAGCTTTTCTCTCTTTTCTCATTTCAAAATTTGAGAGTGGATTTCATGAGCCGAAAATTTGAGCTGCATCAGCGTTTTGTTCTTGGTGGGAATAACGATTGCGGCGGATGTTTATGTCTGTGATTAATGTTTATGTCTGTACGTGATTCGCTAGGATACGCTAGGATTCTGTTACAGATTTTTATGTGTGTAGGATCGGGATTCGATTTTTATGTGTAGGATCGGGCTTCGATTTTTATGTGTGCGTGTGATCGTGTTGTGTTTTTCGTGTGATGTTTAATAGCTAGTGGGGTTGATTATGAAAATGTGGGATCTTATATTGGATCCTGGAGTAGTGGATATGTGACTATATTGACCATGTCTCTGGATGAGACTAGCCCCTCAAGAGAAAGAACACCACCAAATACGGCGAGCGTTAGCTGGGATACCACCGTGCCAATGGGAGGAGTGCTAATCTAACAGGCCGGAAGAGACATATCAATTAACGCCCAACGAATTGTGCAAAGGACAGACCATTTTTTTATAGTAGTTTTTTTGTATGCTTCTCAAGCTCTCACTATTTTTTTTATTCTATTGCTAGGGGGTAATGAGTGTATAGCTTGCTACCAGTGATCATCGAATCTGCGCAGAAGATTTTTTAACTATAATTTACATTGATTTGCAAATGCTGTTTTAGGTACTTATTCATTTTTGCAGTGACAACGGCCGCAGACAGCTCGGCTTCAGGAATATTTAGTTGTGGATTGATAAGTAATACCTTATCCTTAGACAAAATCAACTCTGCATGATATGTATGCTCCCTAGTTTGAATACGCAGATAAGCAGCTGCCCCTTAAGCTCGTGCTGATGCATCACAAAAGATGGCAGACCCCATGTAAGTTGAATGCTTATATCCGATAAGTTTGGTAACTGCTCGATGAAATTCTCCCATTCATTTTAAATGGCCGCTGGGACTTGACGATACCATTCAACCTTCTCCTTCCATAGACTTTGCCTCAAAATGTTTGCTGCTTTAATTATCGGATTCGGCCATCCCATAGGATCAAATAGCCACGCAATTGTAGACAGAATAACACGCCTCGAGGGTACACCAGTTGATATTTCGAAATTTACGCCATATCAAAACTCATCCTCAACAGTGCTTCAGTATAGACCTAGGGTACGTTCGCTTCCTCAACTTGAAAATGCAGCAAGCCTTTCGATTCTCGATGCTTGACAGGCATCTTCTTCAAAAGTTTTTGTAGCCAACGCTGAACAGCACGAAAGCGCAATTAATTAAAAATTAACTCGGCGTTTATACGCAAAAATTTGTTAATTACAAAATTGTTATTTGCAAATAAGACGTGCGTATAAACGTAGTATATGTTCCACTCTGGAAAGAACAATGTTTGTGTGCAACTGATTTCTAAATCACAATGGAAACTCAAATTGTAACGGGTTAAGTATAATTATTTACTAGGCTGCAGATCTGTAAACTTGAATTACCATTACCATTACCATTAACATTTTTCACATAACTGAAAACAATTCCTGATTACCATTTTTTTATAATCGTATTTGTAAGGTTACGAATATTTAGTGAATATTACAAAATTAATTTACTTTTACAATTACTTGGATAATTGTAACGGTAAAGGGTGATTATTCAGTAATTGTGCTTGAAAAGTCAAATTATTTATGAATTTTTAGGTGTCAAATGAAATTACTTAAGCCCAATTATAACATTCATTATTTATATTACATATTTTTGTTTGAAGAAAATAACAATTTTATATTATATCATCCATGAAGTTCATGTCGGCCTTCATCACCACTAGTTTTTCAAAAGAAAAATCAGAAAGGGCATGGCGTCTTGAGTCGTTAATTATATTGGCAAATGAAAACATTCTTTCAACAGGGGCTGACGACGTTAGTGGCGAAGCGGCAACACTATTATCTGTTGGTTGGGCTCCATCTAAAACAATATTAACTAAAAATATAAATTATGATTATAGAAGTATCTGATTTTTTTAAGCTTTAATACATCAGAAGAATCAGAGATACTCTTCAACTTTACTGCCACGGTAGTTAATGCTGGAATAAGTCATCCAAAATATAAATTGTTCTCTTTCTGAAGAAAGTCTATCGTTGTTGCTATTGGCGTCATTAAAGATCGGTATTCTTCCAAATATTGAATATCTGGTTGGGAAAATGTTGTATTATGCATGCCCAATTTGTCACATAGCTCCGCCGATTTGTTTTATGTAATAAAATATGACAGCCTGAATCATATGTTGAATTCCATCTTGTGACAACAGGGGTTATTAAAGCTGCTCCTACTTGACTTGATTGATGATCTCAGATGACTTAGGCCAGTTGCACTTACGCCACAATGCACTTCATTTACTAAAAATCTAGAAAAAGGAAATAATATATTGCGAATATATACATGAGTAAAGTAGTTTAATATATATACTGACCAGTAAATGCTTTTCATTAATAGCTTATCTTTACCAAGGATTTTAATGAAATCAGTGGAAGCTACCAAGTTAAGGGTAAGACTTGCACATCTTAGGTGTTTTGGTAAGGCGTTACACTGTAGTTCTACAGGCTCAGGAACTCGATCGGAATCGTCATCGCTTTGATCATTTGTTTCATCATCTTTGTTCAGGTTATCTATCCCAAATTCCTTGAATGCTTTGACAAAATTCGAGCCATTATCTGTTATGGTGGCAATAATCTTTAAAGGATTCAAGTTAAATTCATTGTTTATTTTGTAGATCATTTGCACAACGCGGTCATAGGTATGATCTCCTGAAAACCTTTTACAAGAAAGTGCAGCCGACTTTCTTTGATATTTTTTATTTATCCAGTGACACGTGTAGCCAAAAAAGCTGCGGTGTTTATCAGACCAAATGTCCGCAGTCGTGCACACATATTTGATATTGGTTAATGAGTTTTAAATTAGTTCACAGTTATTAGTACATCGCTCGTTCTGCATTTTTAATTTTAATTAATTAAATAAATAAAAAAATAAATAAATAATTGATCTACAGGAGTTGCAAGTCGCGCTTATTGATCCAAGCTTTTTAGAGCTCTGATCCTATATCCATATAAAAAATTTATATTTAACATATTAAATTACTTTAGAGTTAACTTACGTTATTAATACTGTTAAAAAAATTAAACATTTTTGGAATTTTTGCTATATTATTTGCCTTTTTTGCATTCGGCTTAGTCCTTTTCGAACAGCTTGGCTGTTGAACGTAGTCCGGGTTTTGGACCGAATCATCCGAATCAAAGTCAATGGCCATTTTAATTTTATTTTTATAATTTTATTTAATTTTTAATTTCCCTGTTGACTGTATAATCTGTGCTTCTTTTATATTTGAAGTATCATTAGACTACTACTACAATGATTAAAAATAAAATACTGATTTGTATGAGCAATATCAAATTAGAAGAAAAAGTTTGTCCACTTCTTTGTTTTAAAAACTTATTGCTCGCTTAAAAAAACTAAGGAAGGACCATAATTGAATTAAATGATTGCTATTATTTGTTTGGGTTTTGTTACCTTGATCATGAAACCATTAAATTTGGTGTTTTCCAAACTTGATTTGTAAAAAAATCATAATTTTCACCTACAAATACAAAATAATTCCACATTTCAAGCACAATTACTCAATAATCACTCTTTACCGTTACAATTATCCAAGTAAAAGTAATTAACATTTGGAATATTCACCCTTTACCGTTACTATTATCCAAGTAATTGTAAAAGTAAGGAAATTTTGGAATATTCACTGAATAATCATAATTCCACCTTACAATTACGATCATAAAAAAATTATAATCATTTATTGCATTACCTAAAAAATTGTGTTTATAGTAATGAAAAGCAATTAAATACGGGAAGTAATGAATACATTACAGCTCTGCTAGGCTGGATGGAATCATGACTGAGAGCGCACGCGTTTGTTCCGCTCTGGCTCTAAGAAACTCTAAAGTTTCTTTTCACTTTAAATAGCGAATGCGTGCAAGACAACCTTATTGGCCGGGATAGAGATAAATACGGTCTAGATACAAAGGGGAAGAAAAGAAAAATACGTCAATGCCGTGCTTCGCAATAAGGTGAACTGGCTTCGATCCTCAGCTGTTACTGAGGAATTGCTTCGCCCTTCCTACGCCATTCTATTCCAAGATATATAATCTGAATGGCCCAAAAAGCTGCTAGGGGGTCTACGGGGTGGTCATGGTCAGCAAAAATCAAACGTTAAAAATTTATAGAAACATTATAAAATATTTATTAATACTAAAAAGAAATATGGTTGGCTTAATACTAAAAATCATTTTAAATTGAACAATGATATAAAAATAAATGCGATTTAAATGAAAGGGAATAAGGATATCGACATTAAATTGATTTAATTAACTTTTAAATATGAAATAAATAAAATAAATGAACAAAAAGAGAAATGCTAGGCTTGATCCTCACTGACCCGCACAATAGTCAGAAAGTCACTCAAATTGAGTGCTTTTGATATTAAGCAAGAGACAGACGAGAGAGACATTGAGTGAAAAACCACTCGGAACTTGCTTGAGCACTAAATGAGAATTTTGCTTTGATCTTTTGGAGCTTTTGTTGGGTTTATTCAATGATTCAGTTTACATGATAAAAAAATGTTTCATATCTTTCTTTTAAGGTTCGCTAAAAAGCTTGATGCGTGCAAAATTAAAGAAATATATAAATATATGCAAATAAGACCCACAGCTTACTGGTTACCAAGTCCATCGTAGAAAGCGCTTTCGCGATGCTGGAACTGCTGTGGAGTTAAAATTTAAATATTTCACAATCAAAAACCCACAAAAAAAATAGAGGCAAGCTAACTTCGGCTCGACCGAAGTTTATATACCCTTGGAGCTTGATATATGCCTGACAGTTTGTATGGCAGCTATACTATAAAGTGGTCCGATTTCGACAAGGGTTAATGAAATTATGTAAAATTATTAAAAACTTATAAATACGAGCGTTGAGAGCAATAACATTAAAAAAAAAAAAATAGAGGCAAGCTAACTTCGGCTCGACCGAAGTTTATATACCCTTGGAGCTTGATATGTGCCTGACAGTTTGTATGGCAGCTATACTATATAGTGGTCCGATTTCGAAAAATTTTGGTGAAATGATGTGAAATCACTAAAAACTTATAAATACGAGCGTTGGGAGCGATAACATTGAAAACAAAAAAGTTTTTCTCACTAAGACTTTTTTTCAGACCTTACTTTTGTATGGCAGCTATACTATATAGTTGTCCGATTTCAAAATGGCTTGGTGAAATTATGTGAAATCACTAAAAACTTATAAATACGAGCGTTGGGAGCGATAACATTGAAAACAAAAAAGTTTTTCTCACTAAGACTTTTTTTCAGACCTAACTTTTGTATGGCAGCTATACTATATAGTTGTCCGATTTCAAAATGGCTTGGTGAAATTATGTGAAATCACTAAAAACTTATAAATACAATACGAGCGTTGGGAGCGATAACATTGAAAACAAAAGTTTTTCTCACTAAAACTAGTTTTTCAACCGATCGTTCCTATGGCAGCTATATGCTATAGTCATCCGATCCGGCCGGTTCAGACAAATGTGCAGCGTATTTATACCAAAAGACTTCGTGCAAAGTTTGGTTACGATAGCTTTAAAACTGACGGAGGAGATAGCATAGAAACAGACGGACGGACAGACGGACAGACGGACATGGCTATATCAACTCAGCTCGTCATGCTGATTAAGAATATATAGATGCTTTCTTCAATGCGTTACAAACATCCGGAAAATTTTAATATACCCTCTCCAAGGGTATAAAAAGTTTTTCTCACTAAGACTTTTTTTCAGACCTAACTTTTGTATGGCAGCTATACTATATAGTTGTCCGATTTTGACAAGGCTTGGTGAAATTATGTGAAATCATTCAAAACTTATAAATACGAGCGTTGGGAGCGATAGCATTGAAAACAAAAAAGTTTTTCTCACTAAAACTAGTTTTTCAACCGATCGTTTCTATGGCAGCTATATGCTATAGTCATCCGATTCGGCCGGTTCCGACAAATGTGCAGCGTATTTATACCAAAAGACTTCGTGCAAAGTTTGGTTAAGATAGCTTTAAAACTGACGGAGGAGATAGCATAGAAACAGACGGACGGACAGACGGACATGGCTATATCAACTCAGCTCGTCATGCTGATGAAGAATATATATACTTTATGTGGTCGGAGATGCTTCCTTCTCTGCGTTACAAACATCAGGACAATTTTAATATACCCTCTCCAAGGGTATAAAAAAAATCTTAAAGCAAAATACACGATATTAATTTTCTTCCAATTATTAAACGCCATTAGCAAACTCATATTTCGCTCATGCCTTTGGCTTTATTTCACTCTTCTTTGAGTGGAGACTCGGCCTCATCTCTTTCTGTTTCACACACTATTTCTTTTTCTTCTTATTGGGTGAAAAAAGCCAGGAATAAAAAAATTACATAATCGCCATGCGGACAAATTTTCACACCGAACTTTCGGGACAAAATGAACTACGACTCTAACATATATTCACAATTTAATTTTTTTTTTTTTGTGTGGTCGCCTCAGCATCTCCAACCAAACAAACGATCTCACTCACTTGGGCCCTCCAATTGGCCAAAAAAAACAGGGGTATAAACTGCTCGGGAATTACTTTGGGTTCTTTGGCTAATTTTCACCCACTTTAAACCATTTCGGCCACTAAAAACCGGGGTTAAGGCACAGTGGCTCAGGGCGTACTGGCGACGCGGTTTTAGTTTTGGCACTGACTCCCTACTTTTTTGATGCGCTTGAGTTGATCTCTTGCCCTTCGAATATCTTAAGTTGAGCGATTTTGCCAGCAGTTCACAAGTGAGGAGAGAGAGATCTCTACGTCTGTGGCTTATGTTTGTGTAGGGAATTAAATGCAATTAATCCATAAATATGCCAGCGATCTCTTGGCAAAAAGGGTTGCAGTCGGCCAGTGGAATCAAATCCCAAATTAGGTGCCAAACCCCTCTATTCTAATATTTTTAATAATAGCGGAAAAATTCACAGAATTTCTTAAACTTCCAAAAAAAATCGATTTCTTAAAAAAATAACCACAATTTTAATGTTCAAATCCAAAAATTTGTACCTTCACAGCAAAATCAAAACTTAGTGTTTGGTTTTTCTGTAACATCATTCAATGCAGCTTACATTAAAACAAAGTTGGTTCGAATAGGACACTTAATGTGGCCACACGACCAACAAATGTAATGATACCTCGTTAAACACACAAACGTGTGCATAAACATGCAAATATCTCGTAAGCCTGACGTGCTGGGAGAAAACGGATAGTTTATCTGAGCTCAGCAGCCAAAAATACATAAGGAACGGTTGGAAAGCTCTCTGTTGTAAAAGTTGGCCTTTTTTTGTAAACTTGTGTAATCTGATTTACATCGATTAAAACTCCTAAAAATTCATAACATTTCGCAATGAAAAGTGAGTTTGAAGGATAAAAATGAAGTATTCCAAAAACAGCATATTTTTCAATTTAACTTTTTGCAGATAAGAAATCAGAGGGCAGCGGGAATTGTGATTATTAAAAATATTTTTTTTATTTCCCGATTTTAAATAAGATTTGTTAAATTTGCTTCTCATATTTTCTATTTTTAAAAAATGAATTTTCCCTGTTTTGGTTGTCGCATAATAAAGACACATAGGTACACTTGTTTAAATAGTTACATATCTAACATTACATACTGCGTTGATTTGCATAAAGTTAGGTAGGTATTTCGGTGCGGTGAGGCCGGGTGCTTTATGGTACCAATTCCTTCAGAAATCCTGTAGGATCCTTGACGTTTTGGCAAATGCCAGTAGTTGTTTGGGGGAGCTCTTGGCTGCCTCTTCCAGAGTGGTGAAGCTTGGGGAGTGCAGATGTATTAGTCTTGTCGTGGCGATTGCTGGGCAGCTGCAGATGAGGTGTTCTAGAGTTTCTGCTACTCCAGGTTCCTTGCATATTCTGCAGGTGTCTGCTGTCGTGATGCCTAGCTTTATCGCGTGAGCGGCTGCTAGGCAGTGACCAGTTAATATGCCTATAAGCAGTCTGCAGTCTCTTCTTTGGAGCTGCAGCGTATAGTGCGTGAGTTTTTTGTCTCTCTTCTTGCACATAATTTTAGAGATTCTGCAGCCGGTCGTGTTCTTCCACTTGTCCTCGGCTTTTTTCTCCGCTATCTCTTCCATCTTGCTGTATAGCGTCTGTAGGGAGATAGGTATGTTTAGTGTTGCTTCTTGGCTTAGTGCGACCCCGGCTTTTGCAAGAGCGCCGCCATTTCGTTTCCATCAATGCCCTGGTGGCTGGGAATCCAGTAGATTTGCACCTTGCTGGAGGTGCTGAGGGAGTCTAATGCTTCTCTGCTCGCCAGAACATTTTTTGGGTTGATGGCGTGACTCTGCATTGCTTTGATTGCCGCTTGGCTGTCTACGTATATGTTGATTTGATCGTTTGGTGCTTGTAATTCTGCCAATTCGGCTGCTTTCCTTATAGCGAAGACTTCCGCCTGGAATATAGTGCAGTGGTTTGGCAGTTTGTAGGAGAGCTTTAATTCCGGTTCTTTGCAGTACACGGCGGCTCCGACTCCTGAGGCCATCTTTGAGCCGTACGTGAAAAGGTGCATTGCTTCCTGAGCCAGCCCTGTACGCCAGTCTTCTGGTCCCAGTAATGCTGATGCGCCTGTGAAGTTGGTTTTTGGGATCATGTAGTCCGTGCTACTGTTGATCTCTCTGCCCACTGTTCTGTGTCCATAGCTTTGTAGAGCCATGGTGACTGCCGCACAAAGACGTTGGGCCGTCCTGTGTGCAGTGAGGCGTGCTTGGATGTCCAGGGGGTTGACACCTAAGATGTGTTCCAGTGCTTTTGTTGAGTAGACCGCAGCGCCCCCGTTAAGCAGACCAGTGCCTGCCGCTGGGCCTTTTCCATCAGCTTTAGATATGTGGACTTCTCTGTGGCTTGCCACCATACCAATATACCGTGTAGTAGTATCGGTCGTATAACTTGTACGAAGAGCCAGTGTGTTAGTCTTGGTGATAGGCCCCAAGTGCTGCTTAGCATCTTCTGGGATGCATATAGCGCATTGGTTGCCTTTTTCACCCTTTCCTCCACATTGCGTCTCCAGGATAGTTTACTATCGATTACTACTCAAAGGTATTTTACGTTGTTTTTTGGCGTTAGCGGTGTTCCATTTATCGTGGGTGGAGTCCATTGCGGTACCTTGTATCTCTTGGTGAAGAGAATGAGGTCCGTCTTCTCCGCATTGATGCTAAGTCCGGCTTCTGTAGCCCACTTTAGTATCTCTCTGAGAGTAGAGTCCATGATTGAGCTGACAGTCGATGGACATTTTCCCATGATAATTATGCTTATGTCGTCGGCATATGCGGGTAACTTGGGTGCTTTCCTGCGAAATTTTTTAAGTAGTTCGTTGACCACAAGGTTCCATAGAAGAGGTGACAGGAATCCGCCCTGGGGCGTTCCGCCATGTGCCTCTCTTGTCATGGTAGTGGTTGGTTACATAAATTGATCAGAAAAGAATATTCTGGAGATCTTATATTAAACAATTGTATACAGGTGCGCTCTTATAAATAAAATGACCCTAAATTCACTACTCTCACTACTTCACTCTTCTAAAAAAGAATATACTATAGTCTATTCTGGAATTTCCGCGCGACGTGAAAATTTGGTTGTGTAGGACGGGACGGATCACACATGTTGCTCCTCCTCGGCACAGATTCTTCCACATGCTGTGGCCGCTTTGCTTCGCAATGTGTCCTTTACCCAAGAGTCCTGCAAAGTTTCATTGATTCGCAGGATAAGCTGCTCCAAAACATTTACCCTGGTGGCCATGGGCACCCAGGACATTACAGGGAGCCTTCATCTGTGAGGATTTGGCGTCAGAGGGAATCAAATTCAAACCGCATAACCAAACTCAGGAGATGACAGGTCTGCAGTTGATGGACTTAAATGCCCAGCTTAAGCCACATCATCGTGGCTCTTCCGTCTATCCAGTGATCTATGGTGCCAATCGTGTAGTTCCCTCACTGCTGCCCATTATTAATGGTGAACGATCGAAGAACTTGCCTAAAGTGGTCCAACCAAATGGTAACACTCTCTTATTTAGAGGTAGTCATACGTGAGGAGAAAATTTCGGTAAAGCGTGCCAACACTATTGGTATTAATGAGCCGGCTTCCCCACTGGCTGACATGATAACTTGAATTTACTAAGAGGCACGGGATAAGGGTGACTCGCTGATTGTGTAAAGATTCCCCCAGCGCGACATGTGATCGATGGCTGCGACATCTATGAAGATGTTGCTATTCATTTTGGCTATAACAACATTATGAAATCGCTGCCTTATATAGATAGAAAAACAGTTTAATCTCAACAAACTGACCGAGCAACTGCGCGAGCAAGCACCGAAGCCCTGATTTTACGCGCACGCAAACTCAACAAATCCATCGAAACCAAGCCGACTGTGTATTATGTATCAAAAAGTATTAAAATTTTCCTCAGTAGTTAAAATAATGAACTTATATGGGTTTTAGCGACCTGTTTTTTGTCAAAGTTTTTGCATTTTGGCTGGCTTGAGGTCGGTGGAGAGTTACAATTCAACACAAATCAACACAAATCAACAGAGATTAACTACAACAATTTGGAATGGCAATTGGTATGTCTGTACAACGATCGCTGTTTCAAAGATAACCATCATCTTATCATCAGCAGACTTTGTATTGCATATTCACATTCAAACGACCACACAGACTCCCTCCAAAGCAGAATTCTAGGCTGAATCGTGGTCTCGTCCCATAGCAAATTGGAGTCCCCAACTCGTTATTCGGCGATATGAAGATTTATAAGGGAGTCTGTGTGGTCGTTTGAATGTGAATATGCAATACAAAAGTCTGCTGATGATAAGATGTGGTTATCTTTGAAACAGCGATCGTTGTACAGACATACCAATTGCTATTCCAAATTGTTGTAATTAACCTCTGTTGATTTGTGTTGATTACATTGAATTGTAACTCTCCACCGACCTCAAGCCAGCCAAAATGCAAAAACTTTGACAAAAAACAGGTCGCTAAAACCCATATAAGTATGATATAATGGACGGCACGCCATAATGTTTGCAATAAAAACCAAAAAACGGTTTCCCTATTGAAAAACAAACAAAAAACAAATACCCTGTGTATTTACAAAAAAAAAAAAACGCCGTGACTCTGCTTTGGAGGATCATTGGACAGATTGTTCAACCACCTTGCGGAGCTCAAAGGCAAAAGAAATTAATTACAACAATTGGAAAAGCAAAAGCAACACGTTCAAATAAACATAGCAGAATTCTAGGCTGAATCGTGGTCTCGTCCCATAGCAAATTGGAGTCCCCAACTCGTTATTCGGCGATATGAAGATTTATAAGGGAGTCTGTGTGGTCGTTTTGAATGTGAATATGCAATACAAAAGTCTGCTGATGATAAGATGTGGTTATCTTTGAAACAGCGATCGTTGTACAGACATACCAATTGCTATTCCAAATTGTTGTAATTAATCTCTGTTGATTTGTGTTGATTACATTGAATTGTAACTCTCCACCGACCCTCAAGCCAGCCAAAATGCAAAACTTTGACAAAAAACAGGTCGCTAAAACCCATATAAGTATGATATAATGGACGGCACGCCATAATGTTTGCAATAAAAACCAAAAAACGGTTTCCCTATGAAAAAACAAACAAAAAACAAATCCCCTGTGTATTTACAAAAAAAAAAACGCCGTGACTCTGCTTTGGAGGATCATTGGACAGATTGTTTAACCACCTTGCGGAGCTCAAAAGCAAAAGAAATTAATTACAACAATTGGAAAACAAAAGCAACACGTTCAAATAAACATAGCAGAATTCTAGGCTGAATCATTGGTCTCGTCCCATAGCAAATTGGAGTCCCCAACTCGTTATTCGGCGATAAGGAAGATTTATAAGGAGTCTGTGTGGTCGTTTGAATGTGAATATGCAATACAAAAGTCTGCTGATGATAAGATGTGGTTATCTTTGAAACAGTTGATCGTTGTGCAGACATACCAATTGCTATTCCAAATTGTTGTAATTAATCTCTGTTGATTTGTGTTGATTGGCTTTGAATTGTAACTCTCCACCGACCTCAAGCCAGCAAAATGCAAAAACTTTGACAAAAAACAGGTCGCTAAAACCCATATAAGTATGATATAATGGACGGCATGCCATAATGTTTGCAATAAAACCAAAAAACGGTTTCCTACTGAAAAACAAAACAAAAAACAAATACCCTGTGTATTTACAAAAAAAAAAAAAACGCCGTGACTCTGCTTTGGAGGATCATTGGACAGATTGTTCAACCACCTTGCGGAGCTCAAAGGCAAAAGAAATTAATTACAACAATTGGAAAAAGCAAAAGCAACACGTTCAAAAAAACATAGCAGAATTTAGGCTGAATCGTGGTCTCGTCCTCATAGCAAATTGGAGTCCCCAACTCGTTATTCGGCGATATGAAGATTTATAAGGGAGTCTGTGTGGTCGTTTGAATGTGAATATGGAATACAAAAAGTCTGCTGATGATAAGATGTGGTTATCTTTGAAACAGCGATCGTTGTACAGACATACCAATTGCTATTCCAAATTGTTGTAATTAATCTCTGTTGATTTGTGTTGATTACATTGAATTGTAACTCTCCACCGACCTCAAGCCAGCCAAAAGAAAAAACTTTGACAAAAACAGGTCGCTAAAACCCATATAAGTATGATATAATGGACGGCACGCCATAATGTTTGCAATAAAAAACCAAAAACGGTTTCCCTATTGAAAAACAAACAAAAACAAATACCCTGTGTATTTACAAAAAAAAAAAAACGCCGTGACTCTGCTTTGAAGGATCATTGGACAGATTGTTCAACCACCTTGCGGAGCTCAAAGGCAAAAGAAATTAATTACAACAATTGGAAAAGCAAAAGCAACACGTTCAAATTAACATAGCAGAATTCTAGGCTGAATCGTGGTCTCGTCCCATAGCAAATTGAGTCCCCAACTCTGTTATTCGGCGATATGAAGATTTATAAGGGAGTCTGTGTGGTCGTTTGAATGTGAATATGCAATAAAATGAACTATAGTTAAAAATTGAACTATAGTTCAAATGAACTATAGTTCAAAAAATGAACTATAGTTCAAATGAAGCTATAGTTCATGAAAAATGAACTAATGAACTAGGTCATTAAAATGAACTAAAATTATTAACTCTAGTGTACAGGCCACTGCATTTTCCACGCCTTACATAATCCTCCTTTTCCACATTGATTTATTTTAATCAACCGTAAATTCAAAACTGTCTTAAATGAAGCCAATGATATTAAAAAATTTATTTCCTTTATAACAAATAGATTATAAACAAAGTGTTCATAGAGCTTTACAATTTTTCTACTTACCTTTGATAGAGTACTTGAACAATCTTTCTGGCCTGAAAATACCCTGGTTCACGATTTTGAAAATAGGCCAAGGCGTAGATCTCGTTCTAACAATTGACCTATTTCACCATCCTCAAAAAACTAAGTACTACCTTTTCCCTCCTCTACCAGAACGTTCGTGGTCTTCGAAGTAAGCTGGCCTCGCTCTATACAAAAAGTGTCTCCTGTGATGTCGATATTATTGCATTTAGCGAGACCTGGCTCAGCCCTGATATTTGCAATAGTGAAATTCTCACTGATAGCTTCATAATTTATAGAAAGGATCGCCTTGGCCGTAGTGGTGGGTGTGTATTAATCGCTGTTAAATCTGACTGGCCCTCTGTCTTAATTGATTCTAATGTTGTTAGTGACGCCGAAGTCATAGCCGTAAAGGTTTCCTTACACGTGTATCAAGGTTATGTCTCATGTTCATATATTCCTCCTTCATCGGACTCTTCCACTTATCTGCTCCACGCGTCACATATTCAGCACGTATCTTCCCTTCTGCGTGACCGGGATCGATTGATGGTGCTGGGAGACTTAAATCTTCCGAATATTTCTTGGACCTTTTCTGATGATTCAACTATTCTATACCCTTTGGAAAATAAAGAATTCGTGGACTGCATGGCTGCTTTATCGCTTAGTCAGATAAACTCCGTCACAAATTGTAAGAACAAAGTTCTGGATCTAGTTTTACATCGGATCCATCTTGCTCAACAGTCCGTAAAACGGTTCCACTATCAGTTCCCGAAGACTCGTATTATCCTACTCTACTACTTGATATGGAAGTGCCTAGCCCCGCCATTTCTAAAGCTGACTTCTCTGCTCTAAGCCTCTCACTTTCCCAGTATGACTGGTCCTTCCTTGATCATTTTAGGGACTTCGACGCCCACTGGTCCCAAATCCCAAAAAGCTGGCCAAAAGTCGAAAAAGAAAATTTTTTTTATAGACTTTTAATGAGTGGTACATCTAGTTTGTATTCTGACCGTTAATAAGGAGAAAGTGTACACACCTGGCTCAGGTTTGAAGTTCGTTCGTGAGCGTCGAGCATGCCTCATCGTTTATTCGTCATGCGTCGAAAATAATACAACGTTTATAAGCGTGATGATTTTTTGTGAGACAATTGTGGCGACATTACAAATATACACTGCTCGACAACACTCTCCCCCAATTCACCAAACCAACTTTTTCTAAAGTATTTTAGTCCGCTGAGCACGAAAATCGACATGAAAAAACAATCTGCCGAACAGTTATCGAGATATTATCGATAAACGTTTCCGAAGAAATTGTCCGCCATATTGGATCCGCCATTTTGTTTTTCTAAATTTTGACTTCGGGTTCGTGATCAGCGACCCCGAAACCCCCCGAGTACAGACTTTCAGCCAAATCAAAAGCGTTTTTTGAAGAAATTGCCCGCCATATTGGATCCGCCATTTTTTTCTCTAAATTTTGACTTCGGATTCGTGATCACCGACCCCCGAAAACCCCGAGCACAGACTTTCAGCCAAATCAAATACGTTTTTCGACTTTTGGCCGTCTCTTTGGGATTTGGGACCACTGTGCGACGGTGCTTCTCGCTCTTTTTACTACGTTCTCTTTGGCATTTTGATGTCTGCGTTCCTCGCATCAACCCTCCCACTTCTTCCCGATCTCCTCTATGGTTCACTCGGCAATTGACTAGCCAAAAAAAAAGAAGTCTCGAGCGTTCAAAAAATTTAAGCGCTCCGGGAGCCCAAGCTGACTTCGCTAAATATGAGGTGGCTCGTTCTAAATTTGAAAAGCTTAATGAAGAGTACTTTAAGAATTACCTATTCAAGTGTCAGCAAGACTTCCATAATGACACCAATATTCCAAGCGTAATTCCTCACAATTCCACCCCTTTCTTCGTTTTAATAATGCTAGTGCTGAGAAACGAAGGTGACATTGCCAGCCTATTTGCCTCTTTTTTCCAACTCTCTGTGCTCTTCCGGATGCGAACCATGTTGTTTCTCCAACTTATCAGTCGCTCTAACTGTTTTCTCCCGCCATTAATTGATCACGATTGTCTCCTATCTAATTTAAAAAACTTGAGCCATCATTTTCAGCTGGACCAGACAATGTCCCTACATGCGTCCTTAAATAATGTGCTGATTTCTCTATTGATCCCCTCCTTAAGCTATTTAATTTATCCCTTCAGCTCCAGTGATTTCCCCCTATTATGGAAGGAATCGTTTATTATTCCTATCCATAAAAAAGGTTCTAGGTCTGATATAGGCAATTATAGAGGAATCTGTAAGCTGTCTGCCAATCCAAAATTATTTGAACTCATAATTACTGGCCAACTACGAAATTTTTGCCAACCCATTCTTAGTCCATCCCAGCATGGTTTTATTCGTCGACGTTCGGTTCCACTAAGCTTCTCGATAGCAAATAAGGGATTCCTACATCGTAAGAAAATTGATGTCGTCTACACAGACTTTAGTAAAGCTTTTGATTCGGTTAATCATGATTTCTTCTTCTTTGATGGCCATTACAACCGTTCGACGGTCTGGGCCTCTGCGATTAACGCTCTCCATTCGCTTCTGTTCTGTGCGAGCTGCCACCAGTTGGTCACACCAAGCTCGGCAATGTCTTCCCGCACCTGGTCTTCCATCTTAGTGGTGGTCTTCCCACCTTGCCGCCTCCATCGTCAGCTGCCTTCGATTTATACGCCTTTTTTGCTGGAGCTTCTTCCTTCATCCTGGCGACATGTCCTAGCCAGCGCAGCCGCTGCTGCTTTATGCGCTTGACCAGGCTGGCGTCCCCATAGAGCTCATACAGTTCATCGTTTCTTCGAATGCGGAAATCATCGCCGACTTTTAAGGTCCATAAATCCTCCGAAGAATTTTTTCGTTCAAAACACGCCAATCGCCGCTTCATCCGCTGCTGTCATTGTCCATGCTTCTCGCCATATTGCAGGACTGGGATGATCAGCGACTTGTACAGGGCTATTTTGTTCTTCGCTTGAGGTCTTTGCTCTTGAACTCCCTACTTAGCCCATAGTAGCATCGGTTCGCAAGAGTGATTCTTCGTCAGATTTCCAGACTGATGTTGTTCTTGCTGGTTATCATCGTTCCGAGGTAGACGAAATCCTCAACAACATTAAAGTTGTACCCCCTCCATTGTAACAGATTGCCCAAAGTCGCAATGACTTTTGTCCGCGGATACTAGGTACTTCGTCTTGTCCTCATTTACCGCTAAACCCAATAATCTAGACTCCTTCTCAATCTCTGAAAACGCCTTACTGCCCGTTTGGTTTTTGCCGATAATGTCAATATCATCGGCATATGCAATAGCATTAGATTTTTATAAATAAATCCGCCGGTTCTGTTGGCATGTTCGCACTCGCGCAGTATATATTCCATCAGTAGATTAAAGTATACACACGATAAGGTATCGCCTTGCCTAAAACCTCTTTTGGTATCAAATGGTTCTGAGAGGTTCTTCCTATTTTGACGGAGCTTTGCGTACTTCTCAACGTCGTCATGCAAAGTCGAACGTACTTTGCTGGAATACCTAAAGTAGACAGGGCTTGAAGAAGCTTGACCTTATCGGAGTGTCAAAGGCTGATTTATAATCAACAAAAAGATGGTGTGTTTGTTTGCCTCTTTCATAGGTTTTCTCCAGGATTTGTCGAAGTGTGAAAATCTGGTCTGTGGTGGATTTACCAGGTCTAAAGCCACACTGATAAGGTCCAATCAGTGTATCAATAAACGGCTTTAGACGCTCACAAATAATGCGGGACAGAACCTTATATGCGATGCACGTTGGGGCGACTAGAGCAAATTCCGCGCCAAAATTGATTTTTTTTTTAGATATTGAAGAAAGCTTAAATGCAACTTGAAAGATGATTAAATTTTGCGTAATAATCAAAAAGAAAAATAGTCTAGGATATTTGGTTCTCCCACAACACGCATTTAAAGTTCACCTTCGAACTCGATTTCAAGGAATTCATAAAATAGGGCATTAATTGTTCGCAATCGTTTTTCATGAATATGAAACTTTTATGGATATGTGGCGATTGGAAGTCTTACTTTTGACTATTCTTAGTTCATTAGAATAAATAAAATTTTCATAAAAAAAAACTTTATATTTGTTTTAATTTTTATAAAAAGGTCCAAAAAACTACATTTTTTTGCTTATTGTTGGACATAAAATAATAGCCCGCGCGCGATCGCTCTTTGAAATAAATTTAAAAAAAAGTTTCAATATTAAACTTTATTTCCTGAAAAAGTTAGCGTGCCCCTTTTGCCTTTTCTGAGAAAATTGAATTTTAGTAAGTGAATTCATTTTCAAAATTCAAATATTGCCAGCCCTGGAACATTCGCGCGCATGTTGAATGTCATTAATCAGCTGTTCTAAAACCTGTTTTGTTTGTTTACTTTCTTGATATATGGGAGCAGATTAAGTTTAAAAATTCTTTTCTTAGTTTATAGAAAATGGAAAATGAAGCAGGCAGTGTTTAATTAAGTAATGTTATTGCCTGACGTGAAATGCCTATAAGAAGGCGGCAAGCCAGATCGGCAGAGGACAAAGAAATTGTTGGCCAGACAAAAAATCGGATTCAGAGCGAATTCAAGGAAAAATTAGGCTTACTTATTGATCTCCCGAAACCTGGATTTGAGGGTAGTAACGATGGTAACACTGCTAGGCGATTTTTTCAAAACGCAGAACTGACTGCAGAGATAACTAAGATAGACATCGAATTGCTTAAAAGAATGCACACTATATTAATAGCAGTTTCTCTTTACAGAGAACATTTTTCGAGAAAATGCAGTCGGGAAAAGTGCAACCTCGATGTTCTGAATAGAATGTTCATTACCTCGGATCCTCTAGCATCGATGCATTTCAAGAGACAAAAAAAAAATAAATCAAATGCCAAAATCAGTTTTAGATCTGTTAGAAAATGTACCTGAATTTCAAGAGGAGTACTCTAATTCAAGTGAAAATAGCGATGAGGAATAAAGAAAATTGTTGAATATAATACGAAATTGGTTATGTTGTTTTTATTATAATTATCTTTAAAATCTAAAAAGTTTACCAACGAAAACTATAGGATAGACTCTTTCGACTGCGAAAAAATAATTTCAAGTTAATAATATTAGAAAAGAATCATATTGGCCAGTATTTAGCTTCCTATAATTCGAAAAAAAAATTTATTTCGCAGAAACAATTAAAAAATTTGTTATTTTTAATTCTTAAAAAAAATTTTCCACTAAATATTTCGAACTTTTTACTTTTTATTCAATACTTTAATCCTCTTAAAAAGATGGCATCAACAGTTTCTTGCTACAGGGCTTCGCTGAATTATGGCGCGATTTTGGCCTTTTCGCCCCACTGTGCGATGGGGAGGAGACTGATCCCGCGGTAGTTGGCTTTTTTTTTTTTTTTTTTTTTTAGAGTAAAATATATATTTTATTCGGAATTAGTTACCTTAGATCTAATTGTTTACAATTTACTGTTACTTTAAAAATAACTTATATTGTAGATTATAATAATTTCGATTTTCTAATGCTATTTGTATATTGAGTTTTCTGTGTGTGTATCTAGAAGTAAGGATTTTAACTTTTAGATTTTTAGCGTGTTACCTAGTATGTTATGCTGTAAAATGTAAATGTAATATGTGTGACAGGTGGGTGAACAGGTATAGTGGGTATTGTGGTCTTTTTGCAGCTATATTCTTCTGTTGGACAGATCGGTTGGGTGGATCCTTTGACGCCTTTTCTGGCCCTGATCCCGTTGATCCTTCGCCTTCTAAGTAGTCTTCGAGCCAGATTGTTTGGGTGGCATGCTACCTTATCGAGGTAACGCGCTGCCTGTTTGTTTAAAGTGTCTCCAACCTTGCTTACTGCCCGTTTGGTTTTGCCGATAATGTCAATATCATCGGCATATGCAAGTAGCATTAGATTTTTATAAATAAATCCGCCGGTTCTGTTGGCATGTTCGCACTTTCGCAGTATATCTTCCATCAGTAGATTAAAGAAGTCACACGATAAGGTATCGCCCTGCCTAAAACCTCTTTTTTGGTATCAAATGGTTCGGAGAGGTTCTTTCCTATTTTGACGGAGCTTTGCGTACTTCTCAACGTCATCATGCAAAGTCGAACGTACTTTGCTGGAATACCTAAAGTAGACAGGGCTTTGAAGAAGCTTGGCCTTATCGGTGTGTCGAAGGCTGATTTATAATCAACAAAAAGATGGTGTGTTTGGTTGCCCTCTTTCATAGGTCTTCTCCAGGATTTGTCGTAGTGTGAAAATCTGG
The DNA here is from genome assembly GCA_018904275.1 of Lordiphosa clarofinis. Lineage (NCBI taxonomy): Eukaryota > Metazoa > Arthropoda > Insecta > Diptera > Drosophilidae > Lordiphosa > Lordiphosa clarofinis. Next base: position 34,166 of record JAEIGQ010000459.1, read on the forward strand.
TCTGTGGTAAAGCCACACTGATAAGGTCCAATCAGTGTATCAACAAGCGGCTTTAAAGGTTCACAAATAATGCGGGACAGAACCTTATATGCGATGGGGAGGAGACTGATCCCGCGGTAGTTGGCGCAAACTGCTGGGTCTCCTTTTTTAAAGATTGGACAGAGAACGCTTAGATTCCAATCGACGGGCATGCTTTCGTCAACCCATATACGGCACAGAAGTTGGTGCATGCACCTTACCAATTCTTCGCCTCCAGCCTTGAACAATTCGGCGGGCAGCTCATCAGCGCCTGGTGATTTGTTGTTCTTTAGCCTTCGTATGGCAAAACAGACTTCCTGCTGGGTCGGCGGGTCTATCTCTATGTTGTCGATTGGGGGCATCGTTACTTCTCTAGTGGCGGCATCCTGTTCGTCATCGCCTCCCAGTAGGTTGGAGAAGTAACTTCTCCATTTGTTAAGCGCCACTTGCGGATCTGTGACTAGATTCCCCTGTTCGTCTTTGCATTGTGCGACTCTGGGCTTGAAACCTGTTAATTGCTTAATCTTTTGGTAAAATTTTCGAGTCCCACTCATGCCGAATAACATCTCGACTTCCTCGCGCAGGCTCCTTTCCTGCTCATTCTTTTTCTTCTTGTAAACAATTTTATCAGCATCCGCTCTCGTCTGCAAAAATATCTTGTACACCACGTTTTTCTCTGCAGTAGCGCGTCGGCACTCCTCATCGTACCAAGACCGCCTTTGAGGGAACTCGGAGTACCCGAGTACCTCCTCGGCAGCCGCTCTCATGGAGTGTGATATACGATTCCATTGTTCGCCTATATCGGAAGGGAATGGGGAGGAGCAGTTGAGCAGTTGGGCGAGTTTAGCTTTGTAGGCTTCGGAGGTCCCTTGTGATTGCAGCTTCTCGACGTTAAGCTGACGTGTGCCAGTGCGTGCGGCATGCGCCACACTGAGCCGTGTGCGTACCTTGGCTGCAACAAGGCAATGATCCGAGTCATTATTGGCTCCTCAAATCGCGCGCACATCTAATACACTTGATGAATGCCTTCCGTCGATCACAACGTGATCAATCTGGTTTCGAGTTCGTTGATCGGGGGACTTCCAGGTCGCCTTATGGATGTCTCTATGTTCAAATCTGGTACTACTTCCGACCATGTTCCGGCCCGCAGCGAAGTCGATTAGCCTCTCTTCGTTACCAGAGGTTGTTTCATGAAGGCTAAAGCGTCCGACTGTCGAACCAAAAATTCCTTCACTCCCGATTTTCGCGTTAAAATCGCCTAGCACCCACTTCTCTTTATGTCGTGGTCGGGGCAGCGCTCATATAGTTGTTCCAGGCGCTCATAGAATTCGTCTTTTATCGGGTCTTTCTTGTCCTCTGTTGGCGCGTCCCACCCAACTTCCTCCGCTGGGTCAAATCATACCTTTCCAGTCGGTCCCAACGTGTGCGTTTTAAGTCTGCTGTATCTGAAATCGTTCACGTTTCCTCTGGAGTCCAACAGGGCAGTCATCTCGGCCCATTGTTATTCAACCTTTTCATTAATGACATTCCGCAAGTTCTTTCCCATTCAACCGCACTTATGTACGCTGATGATCTCAAGCTATGTGCATCATTTGACGATCCAGTTTCTCCACTTCTATTACAAAGTGACTTAAATGCTCTGCTAATATTGCTAAGTGCAATATTATGACTTTTCACAGAACTAAGCCGTATTTTTTGGGCACACCATTTATGGAGAACCGTTAGATCGCATATACAAGGTCGATGATTTGGGCATATTATTTGAGCCCAATTTGAGCTTTAACAGTCACATCTCTGTGATTTGCAACAAGGCTAAGAGCGTCCTAGGATTTATTAAGAGATGGTCCAAAGAATTCGATGACACCTACACCACAAAACTCCTTTACACCTCACTGAGACCAAATTTGGATTATTGTTCTTGCCTCTGGTCCACGCATTACCAACTGTACCAAGATCAAATCGAATCAGTTCAGAAACAGTTTTGATTTTTGCCCTTTGTGGCCTAAACTGGGACACCACCATCCACCTACCCCCTATGAACAGAGATTAAGCCTAATAGATCTCCCATCACTTAAATCCAGAAGAATCTGCCATACTCCATTGCTCTCCTAAGCCAAATTAATTTGTCAGGGCCACTTGGAGCAACTCGACACTAAAAGAAAACCCCCCAAAAACGAAGCCGGCCAGGAGAACGACAGGCAACACCACCAGCCAAGCCGTCGCACAGTGTAAGATTTTGCCAATCTAGGGGGACTTAATTGAAAAAAAAAAAATATTTTTAAGGTCAATGAGCTTTTAGGAGTCAATTTAGATATGTTCAAATGTTACGAAGACAAGCCAAAAACAAAACAAAAAATTTTTGTTCAGAAGATAACGCTACTTAAACCGGTGCATTTGGAATGCATGCAAAATTGCATTGCACAACGAGCATCAGTTGAAAGTTTAGTGTTCTCAATTGGATCGTGTGGCCACTGTGAGCGGTCGAACTTATTTTTCCCATAATTGTGGAAGCATTATTGATTTTTAGCGCTATAAAGGACTTCATAAGTGGCATACAATATTTTTTGTTATTTTTTGGAAATAAGTGCCAAAAGTAGGTATTTTTTTAACAATATTCTGTATTTGGTGGAAAAAAACTCACAACATTCAATCACATTCAAATCAACCAAAACATACGTATTTTGCAGAAAACTATTCTGAATCAGGATCAGAAATTAAAAGTTGCTATTATTTTGCACAAGGACCTTCAATTAACAAAGAGTGAAATAAATTTCTTTGGGAAATTTTTGAACATTCAGTCCAAAGTTCATGTCGATAGCTTGAAAAATACGACTGCTATTGAATTAAGTCCCCCTAGATTGGCAAAATCTTACACTGTGCGTCGACCAAACGCGGTGCCAAGAAGAAGGCGTCTTCGTCATAGGAAGAAGACGAAGATGTCGACTTCTGTTTGATTTGTTTGACGCTCCATTGCATTTCGGAATCATTTTTTTCATTTTGCCACTGAAGGCTTCTAAAATAAATAAACGTTCTTTTTTCATCAATTCATGGCCATTTTGCTTCATATTTTTCCATTTCTAGCGATTTTACAAGGGGGTGTCCACAACCGGGTACAAAAAAATGTTGGCCAAAAATCATCACTTCATATACATGGCTGCAAATTTTTTTCCGTTTGTCTAAAACAATAGGTTACTTCAGAGGGAAAGTTAGCTAGAGTCTCTAGCTTTACAATGATGTTCATATCACCGCATAACGTTGACGTGGAAGAAAGTTATAAGTGAAAAACGCAACTATGTCCACAACCGGAGACTCTCCCCTACTCAAAAAATGGTGAACATTTGAAGACCTGAAGAATTGAAGATATTAAACTGGAACTTACCTGTTACACAACCAACTGTGTTTTAGTATGAAGCAACACGCTTTAGGGTCTCATTAGTTTTCTGAGTCTCTGTCAGTCTAGTTTTTACATTGGAATTTTCAATTGATTGTTTTAATGCTCTCCTGCAAGAAATAAATTGTAAAAAATTTGGTTAACCAACTTGCATAATTTAAAAAATTGTTTAATATTCTTTTTTAAAAGAGAATGCCACTCATGTTCAATTCAACACACGCTACGACAGCTGGGTTTTAAAGTTTAATTTAATAAGGGATTTTGTTGGGTGTCAATCCTTTTTGCTTCCAAGTCATAACACCCAAGTCAATACACCTCTATTCCTTATTCTGTTCCTTGCGTTCTGTTTATTAATGTCACAAAAAAATATCTTAGGCAATCTGTTTTGCTCGGCGGCAAGGCAGCGGTCTTATGTATATGTGTAAATATATATTGTTTGGTGGCAGCGTGAGCCACGAGCGGCTTGACTTTGTATTATTCTGCAACAAAGATGTTACAGTGTGTACTTGCTTTATGAACATACGCATTTCCCCTTTAAAAGGAATAACGTAATTATATTGAAGTTATTCGAAATTTAAATTTATTAATTATGATTACTAATCTCTATAAATATAAAAGAGAGTGTCCTGATTCACTGACTGACTAATTGACAATCATCGCAGCCTAAACGGTAAGAGATAGAGGGCTGTAACTTCTGTTTCTGTGAGTGTTGTTGAAAGTGCGTGTTAAGTCAACACAGCATTAGTATTATTGTATATTAGACTGGCCCTTATTTTTTTTATTTCAAAATACCGGGCGGAAACAGATTCGTTTTGGTCCTAATAGATATGAAAAATATTTTGGCAGCGATCGGCGTTCATTTAGTGGACGCGCGCTCGCCCTCAAGATCGAACTTTTGACATATATGGAAAAGGAGGGGGATGAGTTTCGAATGTAATCTCTAAAAACTCCAAAAAATTTGAATGTTTAATATTTGTTATATCCTTTTAGGGGAATATCATAGCAACATTTTAAATATAAATGTGTCTTTTTTTGAGTTTTAAGCTTGGCCAGAATCATATCAAAAGGGCATTTTTCAAATTTTTATATATGAGATTCTGATTTTTGCTTTCCCAGGCGGCAAAACTATCGTTTTATCCTAATAGATATAATAAAAGTTTGACAACTTTTGAGATTCTGATTTTTGCTTTTGCCCAGGCGGCAAAAATCAGAATCTCATATAAAAATTTGAAAATGCCCTTTTGATATGATTCTGGCCAAGCTTACGCTCAAAATAAGACACATTTATATTTAAAATGTTGCTATGATATTCCCCTAAAAGGATATAACAAATATTAAACATTCAAATTTTTGCGATTGGACTACATTTAGTGGACGCGCTCTCGCCCCAAAACCAAAAATGTTAAATTTACTGCCAATATATGGGATGAGATTCGAATTAAATCTCTAAAACTAAAACTCCATATAAAAAAAAATTGCTTAATGAATTTTTCCTCGCCTCATTCTGATGTTTGGTACGCAGAAAGCCAAGGAATACACACAAGGAATTTTGAGAGTTGCCATATCGATGAAGCGTGTGGACTGTATCAAAAAGCTGATATTGCTTCCAGAGATATTGTGCAGTCCTTTTATTCCTTTTGTCAATTATCAGAAGCAAGGCAAAAGTACAAAAATTTTATGTTAGTTATGACGACAAAAATGCATTAATTGATGCAGTGAAAAACAAAACATGATTGTGGCATTACGAATGACAAGCAACTAGACACCGCACTTACAAGAAGTGTTTGGGAAGCAGTTGCGCCATGTTGGAATCTTATTGTCATGTTGGAGGGCCAATTGAGCCACTTTTCGTTGTAGCGATATGTGCACCTGAGTGGGGTCCTCGCCGGAATGATGTTCCAAGTGGAAATAAAACAATTATAATTGGACTTATCCGGCCTCGTGCAGACCATTAGATTCTTGGCAACAGGCGAATCCAATTCTGAAGTCTTGTTCACATTCTTCAGCTTAACAGCTGCCACTGCAATTGCAACTTCATCCATGTTGTGCAAAGTACAGTTGGAAATTTTAGTTCATTTTAATGACCTAGTTCATTAGTTCATTTTTTCATGAACTAAAGTTCATTTGAACTATAGTTCATTTTTTGAACTATAGTTCATTTTTTGAACTACAGTTCATTTGAACTATAGTTCATTTTTTGAACTATAGTTCATTTTTTGAACTACAGTTCATTTGAACTATAGTTCATTTTTTGAACTACAGTTCATTTGAACTATAGTCCATCCGTACTAGGCTTTAAGGGCGAGTGCGCTAAGTGAAATCCGATTGCTGCCAAGGTTTTTCATATCTATTGAGACCAAAACGAATCTTTTTCGGCCCGGTATTTTGAAATCTATTTTTAAGACAGTCTATTGTATATCTTATATTCCTACTTGAAGAATATTCTTTTAAAATTTATTGTTACAATGAAGTTACCTCGATTGTTATTCCCTCTAACATGAATTTTTTGATATTTCTATGTCAAAACCAAGTCCAATTACGTTGCAAGTGCCAAGCTGCACATCTACCTAAACATTTTGGCGCCCCCTGGTTGGACGTGGACGTTAATAAATTTAACAACTCAAGATTAGGCTCTCAGTCAGTCGATCTGTGTGGAGTACCCAACGGAATCCTATGAGTTACTTAGACATAATTGTGACCACGCAGTATTACTCAGAACCAGGTAAATCTTACTTAGTGTAGACACCTGAATATGAACGTACATATGTAAATAAAACATAAATTGCTGCAAGCTTGTTCTGATCGCTTACCTACATTTCAACATTGCACTTTTGAGGAAATGACGATTTTTCTGGCATAAAGTCAAAAAATCTATGGTACTAATCTCGAAAGGTGACTTTAATTATCAAAGTAAATACTTCAGTTAGATTAAAAAATATTTTTTTCGCCTGGTGGCAACTCTTCTCTTGTGACAGCTCTCTGAAGTCAGCTGATTTATCAAAACACGTGCTTGTGCAAATTGCCGTAACCAGTTCATTGTATTTACAAAGTAAATAAAATAGGCAAAGCTTCAAGCAAAAAATCAAGTTTAATATGGAAAACGAAGCTGACGGTATGTAAAATTTATATCTGCTTGTGAAAAGAAACGAAATGTTTGTTTTGTTGTTGTTGTCAATTGTTTTGTTTATTGTGTTTTAGCAGAAAAATGACAAATGTAATTGTGTTCCGTGGAGTATCTTTGCGGCGCATGGCAGGCGCAAGCAACTAAAAATGGCAAGTTATTTGTTATGTCCCCTGTTTTAGTGTTATTAATATTTTTTTTAAAAGACGACCGCGGGATCAGTCTCCTCCCCATCGCATATAAGGTTCTGTCCCGCATTATTTGTGAACGTCTAAAGCCGCTTGTTGATAACTGATTGGACACTTATCAGTGTGGCTTTAGACCTGGTAAATCCACCACAGACCAGATATTCACATTGCGCCAAATCCTGGAGAAGACCTATGAGAGAAACATCGAAAATCACCATCTTTTTATCGATTACAAAGCCGCTTTCGACACGCCGATAAGGTCAAGGTTTTTCGAAGCCCTGTCTACTTTAGGGTATTCCAGCAAAGTACGTTCGACTTTGCATGATGACGTTGAGAAGCACTCAAAGCTCCGTCAAAATAGGAACGAACCTCTCCGAGCCTTTGATACCAAAAGAGGTTTTAGGCAGGGCGACACCTTATCGTGTGACTTCTTTAATCTGCTGATGGAGTATATACTGCGCCAGTGCCCAAATGCCAACAGATCGGGCACCATCTTTAATAAAGATGTAATGCTACTCGCATATGCCGATGATATTGACATTATCGGCAAAAACCGAACAGGCAGTAAGCAATGCGTTTTCAGAGATTGAGAAGCAGTCTGAGCTAATGGGTTTAGCGGTAAACGAGGACAAGACGAAGTACCTAGTGTCCTCGAAACAGAAGTACACACAAATTGGGCAATCTGTTGCAATGGGAGAGTACAACTTTAAAGTTGTAGAGGACTTTGTCTACCTTGGAACGATGATAACCGGCGACAACAACATCAGCCTGGAAATTCGAAGAAGAATCACGCTCGCAAGAGCAGAAACCTCAAGCGAAGAACAAAAATAGCGCTATATAAGTCGCTTATCATCCCAGTCCTGCAATACGGCGCAGAAGCATGGGCAATATCATCAGCGGATGAGGCGGCGATTGGCGTTTTCGAGCGAAAGATTCTTCGCAGGATTTATGGACCTTTGAAAGTTGGCGAGGACTTTCGCATCCGAAGGAATGACGAACTGTATAAGCTCTATGGGGATACTAGTCTGGTCAAGCGCATAAAGCAACAGCGGCTGCGCTGGCTGGGACATGTTACCCGTATGGATGATCAAGCTCCAGCAAAAATGGTCTACAAGAGGAATGCGAAAGAACTGGGACAAGGCAAGGTGGGACGACCACCTCTAAGGTGGGACGACCAGGTGCGGAAAGACATTTCTAAGCTTGGCGTGAAAAACTGGTGCCAGCTCGCACGGAGCAGAAGCGACTGGCGGACATTAGTTGCAGCGGCCGAGACCGTCAAACGGTTGTGATGCAATGCATCGGGCCAATAAAGAAGAAGAAGATCAACAAAAACGATTTAAGCCTAAAAAATATAGATCAAGTTAAAGGCAAAGTTAAAGGATTTATTAGGATTAAGGTTAAAGTAAATTGAAAAAATATAATTAATTTTTCATCTCTTGTAGTGGGGTTGCGGTTGGGAAGGGGCAAGTGGCAGGGCGCGTGGTTAAAACACATAATTACCTATGTTTCGATTTGTCAAATATGCCAAATTGCACAAAGTTCGATTTTTATAAAATAAAATTGACGTGTTGTCTATACCATTTCAGGTAGTTGTGAGGGCGGGAAGTTAAGGCGTGGCCCTATTGACGACATTTTTTTTTCGAAATTCTAGTTTAATATAAGACACATATACACAAAATTTCAAGAGCCAAGCTTTATTTTTAGAGTTTATGCCACAAAATTTGGCTAATCGCCCATAGTGCATTGGCTTGATTTGATGTACGGTTTTGTTTATATACATACGTTCATACATATGTGAAGTTGCGCGTGTTCAATTGCTGAAAATCCCATACAGACATCCGTACGTACATACAATGGTATGTAGCTAGCAATAATTGCAGCAGGCAAATCGTCTTCTCATCTAATTAATACTCGGCTTTAGAGAAAACTGTGTGTACCCTACATACATCAACCTGTTGGAAATACAAAATACGCGAGCTCATACATATTCTTCGTCGCATTTAATTTGGTTGTTGTTGCCGGCGTAGTCTATATCATTGGTTGGAGTTTGGAAATTCAATATAGGTTATGTGTGTACACTAGAGTTGTGTCGATTTTGTTGAACTAGTTCAAATGAACTCGTCTTTAAAATGAACTAATGAACTAGGTCTTGATTTTGAACTATAGTTTATATTTTGAACTATGTATTTCTCAGTTTTTGAACTATAGTTCATTTTTTTGAAGTATAGTTCTTATTTTGAACTATTGTTCATAGTCCTGAACTATAGTTCATTTTTTTTTTTACCACTGAAGCACATTTTAAGGCGTTTACTCATTGTCTGATACATGAGATATGAAAATCTAGTGGGCCTGCATTTAATAATGATTTTCTATGAATTTAACAAGCTATTCACATTTAAAAAAATTACAAATAGCAGGACTACGAGACTATCATTTCTCAAAGCCAAAGTATGAGATTTTCGAGCCAACCCAGCAGCAGGTGCTAAGTGTTGCCTCCTCCTCAGCAGGCAATGTGTCCTTTACCCCAGAGTCCTGCAAAAGTTTCATTGATCCGCAGGATAAGCTGCTCCAAAACATTTACCCTGCTGGCTATGGCCCCAATGACATTGACACATTACAGGGAGCCTTCAGCTGGGAGGATTTGGCGTCAGAGGGAATCAAATTCAAACCGCATAACCAAACTCAGGATATGACAGGTCTGCAGTTGATGGACTTATATGCCCAGCTTAAGCAACATCATTCGTGGCTCTTCCGTCTATCCAGTGATCTATGGTGCCAATCGTGTAGTTCTCTCACTAATGCCCATCATTAATGGTGAACGATCGGAAGAACTTGCCTAAGTGGTCCAACTAAATGGTAACACTCTCTTATTTAGAGGTAGTCGTACGCGAGGAGAAAATTTCGGTAAAGCGTGCCAACGCTATTGGTATTAATGAGCCGGCTTCCCAACTGGCTTACATGTTAACTTGAATTTACAAAGAGCCACGGGTTAGGGTGACTCGCTGATTGTGTAAAGATTCCCCCCAGCGCGACATTGTGATCCATGGCTGCGACATCTATGAAGATGTAGCTTTTCTTTGCCCTATAACAACATTAAGAAATCGCTGCTAACATTTATGTAGATAGTAAAACAGTTTAATCTCAACAAATTCACCGAGCAACTGCGCGAGCAAACACCGAAGCCCTGATGTTACGCTCACGCAAACTCAACAAATCCATCGAAACCAACTAATGAACTATCGAACCACCGAAAGGAACTATAGTTCAAAAAATGAACTATAGTTTAAATCAGGGACCGTAAATAATGATTATTTTGTGTATTTTTTAAACCAAAAAATCACGCACTTGAATATAAAGAAAACCTTTGATACCAGAATTATTCTTTTATGATAATCTATGGAAATCCACCATGATTTTTATTTTGTAAGTTTTATTAATATTGCTCATTGGTAATGATTATTTTTGATCAAAATAAATAAAACTCAAAAAATGATTATTGTTGAGTTTTATTTTTTTGCTTAAAATAAAACTCACCAAGAAATTACGGCTGTACCATAAGGAATTTTTGGAAAGTTTGAAGTATATTCTTAATAAATGAAGCAAGACGAACATTTAAAAATGCAATTTTAAGTTAAAATAGTTTCTTATACTCTGTACCGAAGGTACATAGAGTATATGAAGTTTGTGCATAAGTATGTAGCAGAGAGAAGGAATCACATCGACCCTATAAAGTAAATGTATTCTTGATCAGCATCAACAGTCAAGTCGATATAGCCATGTCCTTCGTGTGTCTGTCTGTCCGTCCGTCCGTTTGAACAAACAGATCTCAGAGATGGTAAGAGATAGAGGTTTGACATGTATGGGACAAATGCTTCTCATACCTGCAGGCAAATCAAGTTTATTTTTATTTTGCCACGCCCGCTCCCCAATGTTGAAAAACGTTATATCTTCCTCAGTTTTGTAGATAGATGGCTTGTACCGAAAACACTACATATATAGATACCGCATCGCGTAGAAACTTTTTTTTGGGATCCAATGTCAGCTCCCAAGAAAAATCGTTTTTGTGAGTCACATGTCATCTATAATGGTGCGAGCTGGCACCATTTTTTCACGCCAAGCTTGGAAATGCCTTTCCCACCTGGTCGTCCCACCTTAGAGGTGGTCTTCCCACCTTGCATTGTCCCGTTCTTTCGCATTCTCTTGTAGACCATTTTTGCTGGAGCTTGATCATCCATTCGGGTTACATGTCCCAGCCAGCGCAGCCGCTGTTGCTTTATGCGCTTGACCAGACTAGTATCCCCATTGAGCTTATACAGTTCGTCATTCCTTCGGATGCGAAAGTCCTCGCCAACTTTTAAAGGTCCATACATCCTGCGAAGAATCTTTCGCCCGAAAACGCCAATCGCCGCCTCATCCGCTGATGATATTGCCCATGCTTCAGCGCCGTATTGCAGGGCTGGGATGATAAGCGACTTATATAGCGCTATTTATGTTCTTCGCTTGAGGTTCTGCTCTTGAGCTTAGCCCGTAATAGCATCGGTTTGCGAGCGTGATTGTTTTTCGAATTTCCAGGCTGATGTTGTTGTCGCCGGTTATCATCATTCCGAGGTAGACAAAGAACTCTACAATATTAAAGTTGTACTCTCCCTTTGCAACAGATTGCCCAAGTTGTGTGTACTTCTGTTTCGAGCACACTAGGTATTTCGTCTTGTCCTCGTTTACCGCTAAACCGATTAGTTATAATATAACCGTTACTCATTGAAAAACATGTTTAACAGTGTTCCTGCGTTCTTTAGGGTGACCATCTGAAAAGAATGCAACATTTTTTTAGGGTGGGTGGCGGGGGGCTTGGTTGACTTTTTTGCTCATAACCTGAGAACCGTTCATCCGATCTTTATCATTTCTTCGGCATCGATTCATTTTGATAATTACCAACTATCTCTAAAGGATACAAATACGATCACTACGGAGATATAACGTTTTTTCCAAATTGCGGGGGCGGAAGGGGGGGGGTCCAAAATGAAAAAAAACTGAGATGCGTGTAGAGAAAAAAAGAATTTGCCTCATCCCAACCTGCCTAACTTCCCAATTACTAGCAACCTTGAGGTTTCATGAAGATTTAGTACCTGGACATTGATGCTGATCAAGAATATATATACTTTATATATTCGGAAATGATTCCTTCTGGCTTTTTACAACCTTTTGCCCAAACTAATAAAACTCTATGTACCTTCGGTACAGAGTATAAGAAACTACTTTAACTTAAAATTGCATTTTAAATGTTCGTCTTGCTTCATTTATTAAGAATATACTTCAAACTTTCCAAAATTCTTATGGTACAGCTGTATTTCTTGGTGAGTTTTATTTTAAGCAAAAATAAAACTCAACAATAATCATTATTTTTTGAGTTTTATTTATTTTGATCAAAAATAATCATTACGGTGTGAGCAATTGATTTAAAATCAAAATAATCATTATGGAGTAAGTTTTATTTTTAAAACTTATAATGATTACGGTCCCTGGTTTAAATGAACTATAGTTCAAATGAACTATAGTTCATGAAAAAATGAACTAATGAACTAGGTCATTAAAATGAACTAAAATTTCCAACTCTAGTGTACACACATACACGTAAAGCTGGAGTTGCAGTTACTTGAAGTCACCGTTATTTAAGTTGGAACAGTATACACACGTATGCACACTAGGTCGGACATTTTATATATGGAAAAATGTAACGTCATACTGATACCCGCTTAAGCGATGCATATTTGTGTATAAAACGCACAGCAAAAAAAAATTTTGAGAAAAAATAAGGTTTAGGGTCTGCGACTTGGACTTAAAGTTTATCACTCATACGTACTGTCGCCCATGCCTACATTTTTAATTTTTAAGTAGTTGGCGTAGACTTTGTTTGAAGTCATAAGATTTGACAAAAAGATACTATGACCAATAAAAAATGTTTTTTATATAACACACACAATATGTAGGCAAATATATTCGGTAAAAATTTTATATTACGGCAAAATTTCTACTATTTTGCGCTGTTCATTTCAAGATGAAAACAAGTTCAAGATATCTTTGAAGTCAGGTCCCACACTGAACTGAAGTGCTGCGCATCACGGTTGCAGCCGTTCCTGCGTATAGTCTACTTTTGCTGGGCTGCTTATAAATAAGCTTCTTCAGGATCGAAAAATAATGCGGATTACTATATGTACTACTATGGGCAAAAAATACAGGGATATTATTCATAAATCAAAAACTCTTTATTTAATATTGTCCATTGTGTTTGTAGGACAATTCTAAGAACATGCTGCAAAGTCTTCTTCTGGTATAGTCTTTAATTTCTTCTTCGTTTGGGGCTCTGTCCCTTTATCGATTCAAAACGGTGTCCACGGAGCGATCTCTTGAGTTTAGCGAATTGCCCATAGTAGCCAAAATGGACACTCAAAATTGTTTTCACTGTTATGTCTGCAGTATCTGACTAGAAAGACAGTGCGTTGGTCCTAGTCTACCAACCAAAAATACATTCGATTCCTGCTCCATTTTTATTTGTTGTTTGATTAAATTCAAATTTGACAACTTTTAAAATGATACGAAGAATTCGTCGAAAAATTTCGATTCGGTGAACGTGTCGTATACGTAATATTTGTGAAAACTTTGAAGGCTTTTCGCAGAGGTTAAAACATGATAAAAAATTTTTTGATTTTTTAATTCATTATGTACACCCTAAACGTAATCGTTTAAGATGGTATCAGTTATATTTTTTATCGGCGTCCACCCTAATGCACACGTACGTGCATACACAAGACGATCAATACATAGAAATTAATTAGGCGCAATAGTTGGCGCGAAAAACTGATCTCGTTGCGAGGATTGTTCAAAGTTCAAGTGGTGCTGGCACATATTGATTTTACTTGCTTGGTTACTTATTGAGTTTGGTGCTGGAGATCAAATTGTAATTTGTATTTATTGAACTGCAATGACTAAACCCAAGACTAGTAGCCAGAAGTCACTAGGTGATTCAACTAATATAAAGGATCTCGTGCCTAATCGAGACACAATCTTTAAGGACATAACCCGTATGAAAAAGACAATCAAAAAAGTGGGTAAGACTTTTGATGCAGTTGAAGTGGAATGTCGCTTGTACCTTTAAACTGGGTATATCAGCAATGTGATGAGCATTCAATCAGTAATTGATAGAATCAACTCAGCATTGGCATCAAGGGAGGAGCTGGAGGAGTTGTGTGTGAAGACAAAGGCAGCATTAATCTCAGCAGGTGCGAAGAAAAAGATACAACAGCCTAACGTGTCGAGCTTGCGCCATAGGCAACTACCGCTTATGAAATTACCGAAATTTAGCGGAAGCTACTCGGCATACAAATTTTATTGTTTAACAGCTTAATAGATGACGATGATTAATCTAAGCGACGTAGAAAAGTTTAATCATTTATTTTATAGAAAGGGAAAAGGCCTTTCAGGTCACTAATGAAAACTACCCAAAGGCATTGGCAGACTTAAAAACAGTTTATGAAACAATTGTTTGATTTTTATTGATATTATGAAAAAGTTGTTTGAGGTGCCATCTATGTCCATCCCATCAGCAGGTTCTTTGAGGTCAACTATCGATACAGTGTCTGCGATCAATGAGTCTCTTTTATCAATCCGGGAACGAGAAGCAAATATCTAATGCTATGCTCATTTACAGCGTTATGAGCAAAGTCGATACAGGCAACAAACTCGATCGGAGGAAAATTTGGACTATACAAAAGTTCCACATGGTCTGATTGCGTTACCACGACGATACCAGCATTTATTGGCAGAGGAAACCTCAGGTCGGACAAATAGTTTCGCTTTCAAGTAACGACACACGTCAATGAAAACGAGAAGGCTGCTTTCAACTTCGTCTCTTTGCCGAAGTTTTTATACAATTTGCAAATGTTTTAATACATCAGAATTTACGAACGTCAGCATTAAAACAAACAATTTTTCTAAATAAACCCACTTTTCGAATTGATAGTCTCCTATGGCAGCCATAAGATATAGTCATCCGATTTTGACCAAAATTTCCAAATCTGTAAAAGCGTATAAAACTAATAATTCCTAGCGGGAGGCGTTTACATCAAAAACAAAAAAAATTTTTCTCCAAAGAACCACCCTGACCGATAGTTCCTATGGCAGCTATAAGATATATGTCATCCGATCCGGTCGGTTCCGACATATTATCAGTGAGCAGTAAAAAGAAGACTCTGTGCAAAGTTTCAGCTCGATAGCTTTAAAACTGAGAGACAAGTTTGCGTAGAAACAGACAGACGGACAGACAGACAGACAGACAGACGGACAGACAGACGACGGACAGTCAATCGACTCAGCTCGTCGCCCCACCTGGCGAATATAGTTTATCGGGTCGGAAATGAATATTTCTATGCGTTGCAAACTTCTGGGCAAAATTATAATTATTGTATAAAAAGTTGCAAGACATCCTTGACCATTTTTAAAGTAGGCCATGATCGATCTCCCCGAAATGTACTGTAAAACAAAACGATCACTTCATTAACTTGTGCAAGTCATTCAGTGCGATACCTGTTACCCAAAACAGAAACTCTTCACAGTCTAGCTTCAGTTTCGCAGCCAACCGCGATGTCCGAAATGTCCAATCGAGTCATTCTGGCTACCGCGCTTTGTCAAAATAAACGACAATGGAGAATATCGAACAGCTAGAGCTTTACTTAACTCCTCATCTAAGTTAATTTCATGAGAAGAACTAGTCACGGATTGCAGTTGAAAAGGATGCGTAAGAGATTAGCCTAATAGGCATTGGTAGTTTTCTTCATTCACACCTGTATTGTTCATTCTGCCGTTGGGTCGCGTATCTGCTCATTTGAAATGAGTTGCGAGTTAAGTTCGTTGAAGTCAATTTCGTCATACCACCCTGAGAAAGTCGTTTTAGCATCAGACTGGAAAGTTTCAGAGAACTTACAACTTGCTGACCCGCTTTTTCATAAGCCGCAGAAGGTAGATCTGCTACTAGGAGCAGCCGCTTTCTTTGATTTATAAAGTTCTGGTCATAAAATCAGTTATAGTTCTAAAACACTGTATTTGGCTGTGTGGTGTCAGGGCGGCTTATGTCTACAATGTCGCTATCTATCATAGCGACTGCAATTTATAAGCGACGTGCAAGATTCAGAATCAAGGATCAGATGGTACGAAAATTCTGCGAGTTGAGAATACGCCAAAATAAAACACACTCGTTTGTATACCCAGAGCAAATAACTTTGCGAGAAGTCGTTGTTGAGAACGTTATTAGATTACCCTCGGGACGTTTGTGTCCTGCCGCCTTTAAATCATCACTTATTGCTCGGGCTTGTTCTTCGAGACAGCAAGGTCGGTTTCTATCCTTGGAACGAAGATTGGCAAAGCAAGAAGACGTGCTAATTGTACATAGCATTCATGAAGGAATACATCTCCTTAGGCCACATGTCTCAAACGACTTTTTTAAACCCAAGAGGAGCCACATTGTCAAAATGTTCATCTCGACCAAATTACATGTTGTTATGATGGATCAAGCAAGACAACAACTCAGATATCTCTTAATGACATCCTGATGGTTGGTCCAACAACTGAGTTTATTTGGCAACACTATTGATTTTTAGATGTACCGTCAAATAATGATAGACGAGCAGCAACTAAAGTTTCAGCTTATAGTGTGGAGAGCATCCAATGGATCCGCTCTTGGTTTATCAGTTGAACATGGTCACATATGGTACCGCAACTGCTCCTTCTTTGCTATTCGACGCTTGAAATTTCCAAGCAAGCTCTATGCTGGTACACACCCTCGAGGCTCCCGTTCGTTGCCAAACGACTTTTACGTGGATGAATTATTATCAGGTGCACACACAGCAGAGGGCTCAATGAGCTATGTAGCGATCTTGTTGAAATCTTTGGCTCTGCAGGATTAACTCAAGCAAAGTGAACATCAAATTTGAATCAGATCACATAAAATGTTCTGAGTCACCCATTCAAATTGTAGAATGCGAGGACACAAAGACCTTAGGATTGACTTAGAATCCAATGTCAGACGTGTTCAAATATTCGATTCAAGACTTGTCGCAAACTACTGCTCCTACCAAGCGAACTATATTAGCGTTTTCTGCCAAACTATAAGGATTGGGAAGAAGTACTTCAATGTTTTTGGAATTTGGACTCCATCTCAATTCCAAGGCACGTTGGCACTACAAAAGCAACGTTGTGCGAGGTCCATGGGTTTGCGTCGCATCCACCAGGGGCTTACGGGTGTTGCCTTTACTGGCCCCATTAAAAACAAAATCTGTGCTACGATTAGAGCTCTGCGCAGCTCATCTTCTAGCACACCTATGGGCGAGTCCGCTCTATTATAGATTTTCCTGTGAGCCGAGTGACGTTTTGGCCAGACTCTGATTTGCGGCGAATCGGATTGCTGAAATTCAGGAGCTAACAGGAGCTTCCAACAAAAAAAATCCAGCTAATCTGCTTTCACGTGGCTGTACAATCAACGAACTCAACAAGTCGCTTTGGATTGGTGGCCCGAATTTTTAAAGCTTGACTCGTCATTTTGGCCCAACAATGCACATTTCAAATTGACATCCGAGCAACTTAACTCATAAAAAGTGAGCAGCGGTCCTCATCGCGGCCGATGTAGGAATAAATCGAATAGGAGGTCGTCTACTACAAGCACCAGTAGTGTACAACGCAAAGTTCCCATTGATAATGCCTAAAAATGTAGATTTGTCGAATTGTATGTGGAGCATTTGCACCGAACAAATTGTCACGCAGGACCACTGGTTCTGGTAGGACTTCTGCGCAAAGAATATGGCTAATCAATGCTCGCCAAGCATGCAATCGGGTTGTGCGTCAGTGTGTGCATTGTTTCCGGTAAAGCCTCGGTTGCTTTCTCAAAATCATGGGAAACTTGCCGTCTGATAGACTTGTGGAAATTACCTGCCATTTAGTGTCAGTGGAGTCGACTTTGCGGTCCCTTCAAGGTTTCCTTAAAATCTGCGGCAAGGAACCCTTCAAAAAGTATTTAGCTATCTTTGTTTGCTTCCTTAGTAAAGCATTTCACTTAGAGCTCGTCGATGATCTAACTTCTAATACTTTCATAATGTGTTTATCTAGATTCATTGGACGGATTTTTGTCGGAGCTGCACGGGAACTGAAGGAGCTCAAGGATCATTTCGACGCACAGAAGGTAGGGCTGCTGCAACGTGCGGAATCCAGTTTGTCTTCATCCCCCAGAGCGCACAGTGGTCGCTCCCATACGACAAAAATAAAAAAACCGAAATCAAAATTTAACACTTTGAAGCATGTCGATCATATCATAAATAAATTATCTTTTTAAAACAAACAGGTTTTTTTTAGTGTGACCATTCGCTCTCTGTGAAATAATCCCTTAAAGTTAGACCTCGTGCTACGCATTTCAGTGCGTTGTGTTTTGTCTCAAAGTTACAATGAAGTTAAAAGATATCAAATTAACAAATTAAAGGTCTAATAGCTTCTATATGATATGGATATCATTCGAACAGGTATTAACTATGATTTGAAATATTTTACACATTGTTTAATGGTTTATCGTATAAAACAAAAGAATATCATCAATGACCTTTTGTGGGTGTTCTTTGCTTGCTGTTTGTACTTTTCCTTAACTTTTAGTTGTGATGTCGATCGATTCCGATGTTTATGTTTATTATTATTAATTGTTAATAATAATAGATTAAAATAGAAAAAGAATCAGCTGCCCGGAGTGCCCGGAGCTGCCCAGCTCATAATGTTTTGATCCGAATGCAGCAGGTATTTGTGTTTTGTTGTTTGTGCTTTCCATGTTATATGCTCTGGTATGTGTATGTTATTGTTATATGTATAGTAAATGTCAAATCCTTTGCGATTTATTTATTATTACTAATGTTAATTTTGGTTCATTTGAATTGGCAACAGACAACTATTTTCAATGCACCATTTCCTACATGTTAATTTATCAAAAGTGGTGTGCTCTAAATGGCATTATTAACAGAGATTAGTATCGATTGGAGAACTCTCTGAGAGATAAAGATATTAAAAATACAGATTTCAACATACTAAAAAAATGTCGCGATCCGCAACTAACTCAGACCTTCTAAATAGATTATTACTAAGTTCAGATCCTCTCATATGTGCATTAAGAAAACTACCTTGCAAAAAAAAACTTTATTAAAGGAGTCTGTTTTTGAAATTTTTGAGTAATTTAATTAATTACTTGCATTTAAATGCATTTAAATATTTTCTTTATAATTTTTGTTAATAAATTTAGTGTTCAGAAGTATTTTAAGAAAAGAGATTTTATTCAAAATATAGGTATGGTATGTAAATAGGTGGTATGGGCGTATGACCACGCCCAATTTTTTCAAAATAGTTTTTTACTATTGTTAAAGGCGCACAGTTTGAATTATAAGCCTGGAGGACACGTAAAACTATTTTTGTCGCATACTTCCATACAAGTCCGACCACTGTGGAGCGCCTCATTTTGGAGGCGTCTGGGAGGCGGCCGTGAAGTCCGCCAAGCATCTTCTGGTGAGAGCCACGGGCAACGCGCTCCACAGCAGAGACGAAATGGAAACCATTATCATAGAAGTGGAAGCCCTTTTTAACCCATGCCAATTGTGGCCCACACTTCGAGCCCGAACGACGGCGAAGCCATCACTCCGGCACACTTGCTTTTAGGCAGAATGCTCAAAACGCTTCAACTCGTGTCCATGCAGCCCGTCGCAGACGACAAGGTGTCCTTCTTACAGAGATGGAAGCTCATATGCGCTATCAAACGTCGATTCTGGCAGGCTTGGTCTCGAGATTACATACTGGGTCTCCAACAACGACACAAATGGACCAGAGAATCGTGCAACATCGAGAACGGACCCGTTGTAGTCCTCCACGAAGACAACGCGCCTCCTTAAGAGTCGTTGCTCGGGGTAATCATCGACGTTAAGCCAGGAGCAGACGAAAAGGTTCGGATGGTACAGAAGAAAACTAAAACTGGAGAGTTCAAACGACCTATACATCGAGTTGCACCACTACCAATTTCTTGGAGCCACAGTCAATTAACGCTGCCGATGTTAAGTCAACTCAGCATTAGTATTATTGTATATGTATCTTATATTCTTACTTGAAATTACTTATAATCTTGTGACGTCACCCTTTGGGCAACGCCACAATAGATAAAAATATGTTAGTCGTAAGCTAGGCATTCATCTACCGCAAGAAGCGGATAATAAAACATTCTTAATTTACCCCACCGTGCCTTAGGCAATAGTATAGGGCAAGTATAGTTACGATCACGCTCACAGTTTTCGCCCTTCGCCAACCACTACAGTCATATGGACCATCGCTCGCATACGAGGCCGTTCTCTCGCTCTTCTCGAAACGAAACCCGCATACATACATCGGTGCAGACTCCAGGTTCGACGCAGACAGTCGGCAGCGCAAGAATTGCGCACTAACACGATCGTCTGGCATTGGCTCCGACGCATGCCTGTGACGAGTTGTGCGCCGTCGCGTCGTTTCGAACATGTTGGCGAGGTTAGCGAGGCGACGTCGAACAAATAAAACGGTAGAGAGAGTGTTACAAGTATTTTCTGCAGAAGCGGAGAGACATTCGAGTTCGGGCAGTGAAAGCAGACTGACGTGCAGTGCGAGCTTATTGTAGCGTGCACATGCTTTGGGTCAAAGTAAATACAGTTCATTCATAACTATGTAAGACTTTGTTGCATGCCTATCCCATAAGGAAATCTGAGCGACCACTTCAGTCGCTGACTAGAGTGCTGTGTCAGCGAATCCCACGCTGTGGATAAGCGATAAGCTACACACGCACACATACCAATGCATGCGCGCGCTGCTAACCCAAAAGAATTAACGGCAAATAAAATGTAGCCAAACAGTCGAAGAAATACAGTCGAGACGGCGAGTCGTGCGTTACGTCACACGTACGGTCTTTCTTATATACAAATGTTTACAATAAAATTAAAATGTTAACCAACTAAATTGTTGCCGTCTTGTTTTCTGAGTGCGATGTAAACTTTGACCCCCGCACATAACTACATGGCGACCGTGACAGGACGAAGTGAACAAAAAAATGAAAAATTAAAAAACGAATACATCAAAAAAAAACTGCGGAGGAAACCGCATATACAAGCCGTTTACAAATAATGGGCAGCGAGAAGGAAGAGACGGACACAAAGCAATGTCACCGGTTGACCGGCCTGGCAACAAGAAGCTCAAATTAAATAGAACAAAAAGAACAAATTAGTGCGGGAGGCATGAAACCGCCGTTGTCTACGCCGTTGTTTAGTACCCTCAAGTAGCGTATGAGCTGGGTACGTTAGATAAGTTCATTAACAGAAAAACCCTTTCTACATATCATGATACCATTAACACTAGTGTACAATTGTACTGAAAACTGTATATTGTAATAATCAATCATAAACACCATCATCTCTCTCAAACTTAATAAAGATGGGCAAAACCCAATCTATGGCAGCTGGCATACAGCCAATGCATTGGCTTGCAATGTTGTTAATGAAATATAAATTGTGGATCATACACCACACTTAGAATCAATTTACCTTCTATTGCTCATTCTCGTCGTATTAGTTGCTGCAAACACAGCACTTAAAGTCTACATGATCCATAAGAGATCAATTAAAAAACGATACATGAGCAGAGGCAACGACCTCGACAAAATTTAAACTCCACCTCTCAAAACAAAAAAAAATTAAATTAAATGAGATACATAATTCATTCATTCATGCTGTACGCATAGAAAACCAAAACAAGTGAGAAAGTATCTGGAGTAGAAGCTGAATGCAATGCTGGTGCTGCGCTCGTCTCAAAGTCTCTCTCTCTTTTTCTCTCTCTCTCTCTCACTCTCTCTCTCGCTCTCTCTCTCATTTGTCCCATACATGTCAAACCTCTATCTCTTACCATCTCCGAGATCTGTTTGTTCATACGGACGGACGGACGGACAGACGGACAGACAGACGGACATGGCTATATCGACTCGGCTGTTGATGCTGATCAAGCATATATATACTTTATATGGTCGGAAATGATTCCTTCTCCCTGTTACATACTTTTGCACAAACTTAATATACTCTATGTACCTTCGGTACAGAGTATAATAAAAATTTTTTGTTTGTCACGAACAAAAATAGTCTTTCTTATAATGACAGCCCAAATAATTATAAAAAACTTTTGAGGCAGAACCCTACTTCTGTATCAGGACTATACAACTATTAACAGAGCAGTCTACGAATTTGAACTGAAATATATGGAAAAATTTCACTTGGAGTTCTCTCCATTGGCCCATTACAACAAAACGCAAAAGGGAATAATATTAACCACTATACCCTGAGTAGTAGTGAATTCGCGAATCGATGAAAAGTAGTTTCAGGGAAGAACACCTTATTCGATGTTGCGTTAAAACATTAAAAATACAAATAGGAAAGTCGGTCAAGCCCGACTATAACATACTCTGTACCTGGAGTAGGAGCTGAATGCATTGCTGCTGCTGTGTCTCTCTCTATCCCTATCTCAGTTTCTTGCTCTCTCTAAGATTGTGCGGTGTTGGTTGTGAAAGGCTGGGAGGGCGGGTGGCGGGGGGAGCTTGGTTCACTTTTTTGCTTATAACTTGAGAACCGCTCATCCGATCTTTATCATTTCTTCAGCAAATCTATACATTTTGACAATTACTAACTATCTCTAGAAGGTACAAACCTTTCTACAAAACTGTGAAAGATATGAGGTTTTTTCAAAATTGCGGGGGCGTGGCCAAAATTGAAAATTTACTTGATCTGCCTGCACTTATAAGAAACATTTGTCCCACACATGTCAAACCACTATCTCTTACCATCTCTGAGATCTGTTTGTTCATACGGACGGACGGACAGACGGACATGGCTATATCGACTCGGCTGTTGATGCTGACCACGAATATATATACTTTATAGGGTCGGAAATGATTCCTTCTCTCTATTACATAGTTTTGCACAAACTTTATATACTCTACTTAGCCAGCTGTCACGCTTCGCTACGCCTTCAACTGGATATAACCAACGCACACCCACTTACCACCCACTCCAGGCCCACGTCCCACCCTCTTCGCACCTACATCCCACCCACATTCCAGCCACTTGCCACCAACTTACCGCACACTTCCTCCCACATCCGTCCCACATCGTACCCACATCCCTCCCACATCCCTCCCACTTACCGCCACATTCCACCCACATCCCATTCACTTCCCATTTGCATCCCACCCACTTCCCGCCCACCTACATCCCACCCACATCCCACCCACTTTCCACCCACTTCCCACCCACATCCCACCCACATTACCCCCTTGCCACCCACATCCGCCTTACCGCCATATTCCACCCACATCCCATCCATTTCCCACCTACATCCCACCACTTGCCCACATCCCACTTCCCGCCCACTTGCCACCTACATCCCACCCACATTCCACCCATTTGCCACCCACTTGCCACCCACATACCACACACTTCCCGCCATCTTCCCGTCCACTTCCCATTAACATCCCACCCACATCCCTCCCACTTACCGCCACATTCCACCCACATCCCATCCACCTCCCATTTCAATCCCACCCACTTCCCACCCACTATCCGCCCACATCCCACCCACATTCCACCCACTTGCCACCCACATTCCTCCCACTTACGGCCACATTCCACCCACCCACTTCCCACCTACATCCCACCTACATCCCACCACTTACCCACATCACACTTCCCGCCCACTTCCCACCCACATACCACACACCTCCTGCCGTCTTCACGTCATCTTCCCGTCCACTTCCCGCCCACTTCCCATTAACATCCCACCCACATCCCTCCGCATCCCACCCACATCCCTCCCACTTCCTGCCACATTTTACCCACTTACATCCACTACCACCCACTTCCAAAACAACTTTCCACCCACATCCCATTCACTTCACAATGAGCATCCGGCGATAGTTCCAACATCGGAAAATTAAAAACAAAATAAATTCTCATTTTGACCTTACAATCCGAGTTTCAAGCTAATCGTATGAAAAATAGTTTTTGCATGCAGAATTTTCCGGCCATTTTCCTCTTGGCCGGCTTTTCCGACATTGAAAAATCACATTACAAATTATTTCGTATTTTGTCCTTACAAACCGAGTTTCAAGCCAGTCGGATGGAAAATAGTTTTTTTTATGCAGAATTTTCCGGGAATTTTTCGACCGTCAGGTCAAATTTTCCAACTTCGGAATATAACATTTTAAAATATTTCGTATTCTATACTTACAAACCGAGTTTCAAGCCAATCGTATGATAAGAACTTTTTGGATTTAGAATTTTCCGGCCAAATTCCTCTTGTGCGGATTTTCCAAAATCTCTATTTCGCGTACTATGCTTACAACTTATGTTTTGTTATGTGTAATTTTGAAAATAAGTTTGGCGCCAATCGCTGGCAACTAAAGTTTCGCCCATACAACCTTGACCACCTACTTTCCACCCAGCGGTGTGAATTTTCCGGAAGATTGGTATGCAGTTGTTGTCGAATTTTCATATAGATCTTTGAAAATGAGTTTGAACTTGATCGGATGAAAAACAAAAAAGTTTCATACAACCGTTTTCCGCGAATTTTCCACATTTGCCGACAGAATTTTCCAAAATCCGTTCTTAGTACTCACTTTCAGCATAAGATAAAACTACTGTGAAAATCTCATCTTCCTATCTTTTATGGCTTAGGCTGTACGACGACGGTCACCAGTCAGTCAGTCAGTCAGTCAGTCAGGTTGAACTTTTTTTATATATATAGACTAGCAAATATCCCGTCGCGCTTCGCTGCGCCTTCAACAGTATAGAACCAATGCACAGCGTAATCCCACCAATTTTCCACCCACATCCGTCCAACATCCCACCCACATACCACCCACTTCCCGCCCACATCCCACCCACTTCCCATCTACATCCCACCCACATCCCTCCAACTTCCCGCACAACCCGCCACATTCCACACACTTTACATCCACTTACCACCCACTTCCAAAACAACTTACCACCCACAACCCATTCACTCCCCAACCACTTCCCAGTGGGCATCCCGGCGGTATTTCCAACATAAAATGAAAAAACAAAAATTAATTCCGATTTTGACTTTACAAACCAAATTTCAAGCCAATCGGATGAAAAATAGTTTTTTGCATGCAGAATTTTCCGACCATTTTCCTCGTGGGCGAATTTTCCGACATTGAAAAATCACATTTCAAATTATTTCGTATTTTGTCCTTACAAACCGAGTTTCAAGCCAATCGGATGAAAAATAGTTTTTTCATGCAAAATTTTCCGGGAATTTTCCGACCGTTGGGTCAAATTTTTCCTACTTCGAAATATTACATTTCAAACTATTTCGTATTCTGTCCTTTCAAACCGAATTTCAAGCCAATCGGACGAAAAATAGTTTTTTGCATGCAGAATTTTCCGACCATTTTCCTCGTGGGCGAATTTTCCGACATTGAAAAATCACATTTCAAATTATTTCGTATTTTGTCCTTACAAACCGAGTTTCAAGCCAATCGGATGAAAAATAGTTTTTTTCATGCAGAATTTTCCGGGAATTTTCCGACCGTTGGGTCAAATTTTCCAACTTCGGAAAATCACATTTCAATTCATTTCACCTACTTTCCTTTCAAACCGAATTTCAAGCCAATAGGATGAAAAATAGTTGTTTTCATGCAGAATTTTCCGAATTTTTCCTCGTGGGCGGATTTTCCAAAATCGGGAAAACACGTGTCGAATTATTTCGCTTACTAAGCTTACAAATCAAGTTTCAAGTCAATCGGATGAAAAATAACATTTTTCCCATACAAACTTTTCCGACGCTTTTCCGACTTTTCCGGATGGAATTTTCCAAAACCCCGTCTTAGTACGCACTTTCACCACCAACAGAAACTCCTGTGAAAATTACAGCCCTCTATCTCTTACCGTTTGGGCTGTGCGATGATTGCCAATCAGTGAATCAGTGAATCAGTGAATCAGTGAATCAGTCAGGACACTCTCTTAAATATATAGAGAGACTAGCAAATATCCCGTCGCGCTTCGCTGCGCCTTCAACAGTATAGAACCAATGCACAGCGTAATCCCACCAATTTTCCACCCACATCCGTCCAACATCCCACCCACATACCACCCACTTCCCGCCCACATCCCACCCACTTCCCATCTACATCCCACCCACATCCCTCCAACTTCCCGCCACATTCCACACACTTTACATTCACTTACCACCCACTTTCCACCCACTTCCAAAACAACTTACCACCCACAACCCATTCACTCCCCAACCACTTCCCAGTGGGCATCCCGGCGGTATTTCCAACATCGGAAAATAAAAACAAAAATTAATTCCGATTTTGACTTTACAAACCAAATTTCAAGCCAATCGGATGAAAAATAGTTTTTTGCATGCAGAATTTCCCGGCCATTTTCCTCACGGGCGGATTTTCCGATATTGAAAATCACATTAAAATTATTTCGTATTTTGTCCTTACAAACCGAGTTTCAAGCCAATCGGATGAAAAATAGTTGTTTTCATGCAGAATTTTCCGGGAATTTTCCGACCGTTGGGTCAAATTTTCCTACTTCGAAATATTACATTTCAAACTATTTCGTATTTTGTCCTTTCAAACCGAATTTCAAGCCAATCGGATGAAAAATAGTGTTTTGCATGCAGAATTTTCCGGCCATTTTCCTCGTGGGCGAATTTTCCGACATTGAAAAATCACATTTCAAATTATTTCGTATTTTGTCCTTACAAACCGAGTTTCAAGCCAATCGGATGAAAAATAGTTTTTTCATGCAAAATTTTCCGGGAATTTTCCGACCGTTGGGTCAAATTTTCCTACTTCGAAATATTACATTTCAAACTATTTCGTATTCTGTCCTTTCAAACCGAATTTCAAGCCAATCGGATGAAAAATAGTTTTTTTGCATGCAGAATTTTCCAGCCATTTTCCTCGTGGGCGGATTTTCCGACATCGAAAAATCACATTTCAAATTATTTCGTATTTTGTCCTTACAAACCGAGTTTCAAGCCAATCGGATGAAAAATAGTGTTTTTCATGCAAAATTTTCCGGGAATTTTCCGACCGTTGGGTCAAATTTTCCTACTTCGAAATATTACATTTCAAACTATTTCGTATTCTGTCCTTTCAAACCGAATTTCAAGCCAATCGGACGAAAAATAGTTTTTTGCATGCAGAATTTTCCGACCATTTTCCTCGTGGGCGAATTTTCCGACATTGAAAAATCACATTTCAAATTATTTCGTATTTTGTCCTTACAAACCGAGTTTCAAGCCAATCGGATGAAAAATAGTTTTTTTCATGCAGAATTTTCCGGGAATTTTCCGACCGTTGGGTCAAATTTTCCAACTTCGGAAAATCACATTTCAATTCATTTCACCTACTTTCCTTTCAAACCGAATTTCAAGCCAATAGAATGAAAAATAGATTTTTTCATGCAGAATTTTCCGGGAATTTTCCTCGTGGGCGGATTTTCCAAAATCGGGAAAACACGTGTCGAATTATTTCGCTTACTAAGCTTACAAATCAAGTTTCAAGTCAATCGGATGAAAAATAACATTTTTCCCATACAAACTTTTCCGACGCTTTTCCGACTTTTCCGGATGGAATTTTCCAAAACCCCGTCTTAGTACGCACTTTCACCACCAACAGAAACTTCTGTGAAAATTACAGCCCTCTATCTCTTACCGTTTGGGCTGTGCGATGATTGCCAATCAGTGAATCAGTCAGTCAGTCAGTCAGGACACTTTCTTTTATATATAGAGAGATGTACCTTCTGTACAGAGTATAAAAATTGCTTAAGAAATTTTTCCTTGCCTCATTCTGGTGTTTGGTATGCAGAAAGCCAATCGAGAAGAGAGAGAACTCTTGTGTGTGATAGACGTGCTTTTATTGTGCTCCGCATTTAAATATTTTTTTGTGACTCCTAGTGTGCCATTATTTGCCCAAATCAACTTAAATTGCTGCATTTATTCTACCCACTGTCGGTGAGTGCTTTGCTTTCTAGTTGTGCATCTTGGTATTATTAAATTAATAAATACAAATAACACGGCGTCTGTCCTGTGTATTTTGTTTTTGTTTTGGTTTCGCTAACTTCGATTTTGGGCGGTTCCCCCCACCCCCTCTTTAATTAGTGTGTGTGCATTCTCTCAGAGTGCATCGCTCGCATCCGCACTCACCCCAAATTGTTGTTGTTTCCATTTGCAAAGAAAGCTTTGAGCTTTGAGCTTTTGTACTCATTACACCGCTCTGAGAGTCTCAGTTTGTTGAAACTCTCTTCGAACTTAAACCCCGTGGTAAAAATTTAGTGAGAATAAAAGCTAAGAAGTCGGCTCAAACAAAAGATGCTCATAGTTTGGACCAACACCGGGTTAGTTGTTGGTTGTGCCAAAACATGTGCGCGGGAAAAGTTTATTTATTATTTAAATTTTGCGCTAAACAGGACTGAGGTCTATAATGTCACCTGCACAGATACACAATTTGATTTTTCTACACATGAGAAAAAAATAATAATCTGCGCAAGTTACATAAGAATTCACTAGCGAGTTTATCTCCAGTTCTGAGTTGCTTAGTGAATATAAGTTTGAATCGCTGCCCTCGCGTCGGTTAGAGTCAGCCGGTCGGTATTTAGAACCGCCACCTTCCGACGTTGGCAAGTCGTCCGAAAAACGCCTTCTTCTGTGCCAGCTTCGCCGCAATATTTAGATAGGTCTCTAAATTTTCTCTGTCCGCATCACCAGGTACTTTGCCGCTTCTCCCTTGCCTCCGCCCTTAAATCAAGCTGCTGGTAATGTTGTTGATAATACTCCAGCACCGAGACTAGACCATCCCCCAATTGTGCCGTCTATACCTGATATCACAGCCAGTCCCTTCTCAGCGTGCACTTACTGAGATTGCAGCACGTAAAGCAAGCTTTTTATTTGTCTAGAGTTGTCCCCTGAAACTACTTGACGAGAATATTGCTGCATATCATTTTTAATAAGTGTTCCTTGGAAGCATTTTTCAATCATATGACCCAGAATTTTGGCTGCAGATATGATTGTTTATGAGTTCATAAAGAAATCAAAATAGGCGAATCCTGTCAGTTTGTCTGCTTTTAACATCCTCTATAGCCAGGGACCAACTCTAGTATGATTTCAAAAAACTAGACACAACTCTTTGTCCTATTATAGCCTATCAGAATGTTAGGGGTTTGTTATCAAGCTTTCTACTTTGTTCTTGAATAGTGCTTCATTTGGGTGTGTGCATTTCAGAGACTTGGTTAAATCAAACCATCTCTGATTCTAGAAATAATGTCAATGATTTTTTATCTACCGGCATGATCAGCCAGTTCGCAGAGGTGGAGGTGTACTTATTGCAGTTAAATCCAGCCTGCGATGAGCTGATCAACTAATGTGCCTAGGGATGTTGAATTTGTTGCCGTAAAGGTAACTTTCAAACATTCGCTTTATTCAACCTGCTCATGCTCCTCCATCTTACTATTAGTCAAGTTTATATGCAACATATATTGTATTAAAGAATGTTTTTTAATTAAAGACATTGACTCAATGGTTGTCGTTGAGGTGATTTTAACCTACCAAACATCACTTGGTCTAATTTTAATGGGTCAACTTATCTTCTTCAGCACATGAAGCTTTTTTAGATGGTCTGTTGGACATGTCGTTTCCTAATTAACACAGTACCAAACAGTTTAATTTAAATTGTGGATCTCGTTTTCGTCTCTGACTTAGCCATGAATGTTGTCGTCTCTCTGGGGTCTGCCCCTCTATCACTTCCCGAAAATATTTACCATCCTACGCTTGAAATCTCTATTTCAGCTATTAGTTCTACTCTTCGTCAGTTAATATTTCCAGCCGGCCTCGTCGATGTTTTCGTAAGGAAGCTTTACGTTATTAAATCAACTTATTTGTGAACAGACTGGACTCCTTTGTACAATTCAGTTGGTAGACTTGCTTTTAGTTTTTCTATTGTTTAATTTCCTCTTTTAGATATCTATGTGTTCCTATTAACTCCCTCTCCCGCGTCCATTAATAATCCTCCTTGGTATTGTCCTAGACTTTCTAATTTAAAAAATATTAAGTCTAGATGCTTTTGAAAGTATATAAAAAGTTCTGGTTCTGCGTTGACTTTTCTAAATACTCAATTGCAAAAATCGAACTTTATACTTTTTAATTCCTGAAAGTGCTATAGGAAATATCTTGTGCGATGCAAAATTCAATTCGCAGAGGACCTAAACGAAGATTCTACAGCTTTGTAAATTCTAAACGTAGGTCTTCTTCCTTCCTCTTTTTTCTGGGTGAACAAAAGGCTAGCGATGACTCCACAGCCGTTGACCTGTTCTTGACTTCTTCAATCTACTTGCTCCTCTACGCCGCTTTACTAATGCTTCTTATCCTTATAACATTTCTTCTTCTAACTCTATAACTGCTCCCTCGATTTTCAGCTCTTTACTTTCTCATTTAAAATCACTAAAACCTTCATACTCACACGGGGCTGTGTACATTCTAGTTGTGTCCGAGAGTGTTCTTTCTGTGCAATCCATTAATAACTTTTTAATCTATCGTTAGAGTCTGGGTATTTTCCGTCCATGGAGGAATCTTATAGTATTCCTCTTCATTAAAGATTGGAAGTCTGATATCTCAATTAATAAATGAAAGCTAAACTATCAGGTATTCAGTAGTATTTGAACAGATTATAGCCTCTTCCTACGGCACTATTGTAAATCGATTTTATCACTGCTTCCAGCATGGATTTACAAAGCGTCGGTCAACTGCGACCAATTTACTTGAATTTTTTACCTCAATGGTACGATGGTTCCTTTGCAAAAACAAACTGATGTGTCTACACAAAACTGAAATAATGTATTTGATTCATGGTTGTGATCTTCTTATAATTCAAACTTGATCGATTAGGATTTCCATCCCTTTTCTACTTTGGGTTTCGTCAGTATTTAAAGATGAAGACTCAAAAGTTCTGCTACATTCTTGTGCGATCAAAAGCCTGTCTTTGTCACTTCAGGTGTGCCTAAGGCAGTCACCTCGGCTTCCATTGTTTTTACTCTATTTATTGTAGTCTTTGCAATAATTTAGATTCTCGGATACTTGCGCCGATGATGTAAAACTTATTTTATCTTTCCAACGACCCGATGCACTCCATGGTGCAAGATGACTTAAGCCTTGCAGTACTGGTGTCTGGTGTCAGTACCTTAATTGCTCCAAGTGCATGTTCATGACTTTCCATCATTGCAAGCCTTCGTTGGCTACCTATACAGTTGGAAATAGCAGACCATGGAACAATTTCTACAAGTTGTTGATCTTGGGTACTTTTTGACCCCAAATTGAGTTTCAATCCTCCTTATCTCCTCTATTGTTAATAGAGCAAATTAGTGTGCTGGATTCATTAAACGTTGGTCGAGAAAATTTCAATGATCCATATACCTAAGCTTTTATACACTGCTCCTAGTCCGTCCTGTACTTGGAGATACTGCTCGTCGTCCCTCCGGGTATAAAAGCATATAGATGAGTATTGAATCAGTTCAGAAGCAATTCTTGCTTTTTGCCCTACGTGGCTTAAATTTGGACCCTAACCTTCGTCTGCCATCGTACTCCTGAATCTTGCTTATTGACCTTCCTTCGTTAGC
>JAEIGQ010000460.1:0-63340 GCA_018904275.1 Lordiphosa clarofinis
TTTAACGGCAAGAAATTATCTCGTTATACAAAAGATTAACTATTTAAAACTAAATATTGTACTCTATGACCTCTTAAGCTAAACCATTACACCTAGCTTCCCACTTTGTGGAAAATTTGAATATCTAAAGCATATTACAGGTCTAAACTGATCTATTACGACTATTTTCATCCACCTGGGTCGAAAGTTGTCGAAGTTAACAGCAGAATTGATTCCCTACTAAGATTTACTATTTAAAACTAAATATTGTACTCTACGACCTCATTGGGCTAAACCATTGCACCTAGCTTCCCAATTTATGGAAAATTTGAATATCTAAAGCATATTACGGGTCTAAACTGATCCATTACGGCTATTTTCATCCACCTGGGTCGAAAGTTGTCGAAGTTAACAGCAGAAATTGATTCCATACAAAGATTTACTCTTTAAAACTAAATATTGTACTCTACGACCTCATTAGGCTAAACCATTGCACCTAGCTTCCCAATTTGTGGAAAATTTGAATATCTAAAGCATATTACGGGTCTAAACTGATCTATTACGGCTATTATCATCCACCTGGGTCGAAAGTTGTCGAATTTAACAGCAGAAATTGATTCCATACAAAGATTTAACTATTTAAAACTAAATTTGTAATCTACGACCTCATTAGCTAAACCATTGCACCTAGCTTCCCAATTTGTGGAAAATTTGAATATCTAAAGCATATTACGGGTCTAAACTGATCCATTACGGCTATTTTCATCCACCTGGGTCGAAAGTTGTCGAAGTTAACAGCAGAAATTGATTCCATACAAAGATTTACTATTTAAAACTAAATATTGTACTCTACGACCTCATTAGGCTAAACCATTGCACCTAACTTCCCAATTTGTGGAAAATTTGAATATCTAAAGCATATTACAGGCAAAACTGATCCATTACGGCTATTTTCATCCACCTGGGTCGAAAGTTGTCGAATTTAACAGCAGAAATTGATTCCATACAAAGATTTACTATTTAAAACTAAATATTGTACTCTACGACCTCATTAGGCTAAACCATTGCACCTAGCTTCCCACTTTGTGGAAAAGTTGAATATCTAAAGCATATTACGGGTCTAAACTGATCCATTACGGCTATTTTCATCCACCTGGGTCGAAAGTTGTCGAATTTAACAGCAGAAAGTGATTCCATACAAAGATTAACTATTTAAAACTAAATATTGTACTCTACGACCTCATTAAGCTAAACCATTGCACCTAGCTTCCCAATTTGTGGAAAATTTGAATATCTAAAGCATATTACGGGTCTAAACTGATCCATTACGTCTATTTTCATCCACCTGGGACGAAAGTTGTCGAATTTAACAGCAGAAATTGATTCCATACAAAGATTAACTATTTAAAACTAAATATTGTACTCTACGACCTCATTAAGCTAAACCATTGCACCTAGCTTCCCACTTTGTGGAAAATTTGAATATCTAAAGCATATTACGGGTCTAAACTGATCCATTACGGCTATTTTCATCCACCTAGGTCGAAAGTTGTCGAATTTAACAGCAGAAATTGATTCCATACAAAGATTAACTATTTAAAACTAAATATTGTACTCTACGACCTCATTAGGCTAAACCATTGCACCTAGCTTCCCACTTTGTGGAAAATTTGAATATCTAAAGCATATTACGGGTCTAAACTGATCCATTACGGCTATTTTCATCCACCTGGGTCGAAAGTTGTCGAAGTTAACAGCGAAATTGATTCCATACAAAGATTTACTATTTAAAACTAAATATTGTACTCTACGACCTCATTAGGCTAAACCATTGCACCTAGCTTCCCAATTTGTGGAAAATTTGAATATCTAAAGCATATTACGGGTCTAAACTGATCCATTACGGCTATTTTCATCCACCTGGGTCGAAAGTTGTCGAAGTTAACAGCAGAAATTGATTCCATACAAAGATTTACTATTTAAAACTAAATATTGTACTCTACGACCTCATTAGGCTAAACCATTGCACCTAGCTTCCCAATTTGTGGAAAATTTGAATATCTAAAGCATATTACGGGCCTAAACTGATCCATTACGGCTATTTTCATCCACCTGGGTCGAAAGTTGTCGAATTTAACAGCAGAAATTGATTCCATACAAAGATTTACTATTTAAAACTAAATATTGTACTCTACGACCTCATTAGGCTAAACCATTGCACCTAGCTTCCCAATTTGTGGAAAATTTGAATATCTAAAGCATATTACGGGTCTAAACTGATCCATTACGGCTATTTTCATCCACCTGGGTCGAAAGTTGTCGAAGTTAACAGCAGAAATTGATTCCATACAAAGATTAACTATTTAAAACTAAATATTGTACTCTACGACCTCATTAGGCTAAACCATTGCACCTAGCTTCCCACTTTGTGGAAAATTTGAATATCTTAAGCATATTACGGGTCTAAACTGATCCATTACGGCTATTTTCATCCACCTGGGTCGAAAGTTGTCGAATTTAACAGCAGAAATTGATTCCATACAAAGATTTACTATTTAAAACTAAATATTGTACTCTACGACCTCATTAAGCTAAACCATTGCACCTAGCTTCCCACTTTGTGGAAAATTTGAATATCTAAAGCATATTACGGGTCTAAACTGATCCATTACGGCTATTTTCATCCACCTGGGTCGAAAGTTGTCGAATTTAACAGCAGAAATTGATTCCATACAAAGATTAACTATTTAAAACTAAATATTGTACTCTACGACCTCATTAGGCTAAACCATTGCACCTAGCTTCCCAATTTGTGGAAAATTTGAATATCTAAAGCATATTACGGGTCTAAACTGATCCATTACGGCTATTTTCATCCACCTGGGTCGAAAGTTGTCGAAGTTAACAGCAGAAATTGATTCCATACAAAGATTTACCATTTAAAACTAAATATTGTACTCTACGACCTCATTAGGCTAAACCATTGCACCTAGCTTCCCAATTTGTGGAAAATTTGAATATCTAAAGCATATTACGGGTCTAAACTGATCCATTACGTCTATTTTCATCCACCTGGGTCGAAAGTTGTCGAATTTAACAGCAGAAATTGATTCCATACAAAGATTAACTATTTAAAACTAAATATTGTACTCTACGACCTCATTAAGCTAAACCATTGCACCTAGCTTCCCAATTTGTGGAAAATTTGAATATCTAAAGCATATTACGGGTCTAAACTGATCCATTACGGCTATTTTCATCCACCTGGGTCGAAAGTTGTCGAATTTAACAGCAGAAATTGATTCCATACAAAGATTAACTATTTAAAACTAAATATTGTACTCTACGACCTCATTAAGCTAAACCATTGCACCTAGCTTCCCACTTTGTGGAAAATTTGAATATCTAAAGCATATTACGGGTCTAAACTGATCCATTACGGCTATTTTCATCCACCTGGGTCGAAAGTTGTCGAATTTAACAGCAGAAATTGATTCCATACAAAGATTAACTATTTAAAACTAAATATTGTACTCTACGACCTCATTAGGCTAAACCATTGCACCTAGCTTCCCACTTTGTGGAAAATTTGAATATCTAAAGCATATTACGGGTCTAAACTGATCCATTACGGCTATTTTCATCCACCTGGGTCGAAAGTTGTCGAATTTAACAGCAGAAATTGATTCCATACAAAGATTTACTATTTAAAACTAAATATTGTACTCTACGACCTCATTAGGCTAAACCATTGCACCTAGCTTCCCAATTTGTGGAAAATTTGAATATCTAAAGCATATTACGGGTCTAAACTGATCCATTACGGCTATTTTCATCCACCTGGGTCGAAAGTTGTCGAAGTTAACAGCAGAAATTGATTCCATACAAAGATTTACTATTTAAAACTAAATATTGTACTCTACGACCTCATTAGGCTAAACCATTGCACCTAGCTTCCCAATTTGTGGAAAATTTGAATATCTAAAGCATATTACGGGTCTAAACTGATCCATTACGGCTATTTTCATCCACCTGGGTCGAAAGTTGTCGAATTTAACAGCAGAAATTGATTCCATACAAAGATTTACTATTTAAAACTAAATATTGTACTCTACGACCTCATTAGGCTAAACCATTGCACCTAGCTTCCCAATTTGTGGAAAATTTGAATATCTAAAGCATATTACGGGTCTAAACTGATCCATTACGGCTATTTTCATCCACCTGGGTCGAAAGTTGTCGAATTTAACAGCAGAAATTGATTCCATACAAAGATTAACTATTTAAAACTAAATATTGTACTCTACGACCTCATTAAGCTAAACCATTGCACCTAGCTTCCCAATTTGTGGAAAATTTGAATATCTAAAGCATATTACGGGTCTAAACTGATCCATTACGGCTATTTTCATCCACCTGGGTCGAAAGTTGTCGAATTTAACAGCAGAAATTGATTCCATACAAAGATTTACTATTTAAAACTAAATATTGTACTCTACGACCTCATTAGGCTAAACCATTGCACCTAGCTTCCCAATTTGTGGAAAATTTGAATATCTAAAGCATATTACGGGTCTAAACTGATCCATTACGGCTATTTTCATCCACCTGGGTCGAAAGTTGTCGAATTTAACAGCAGAAATTGATTCCATACAAAGATTAACTATTTAAAACTAAATATTGTACTCTACGACCTCATTAAGCTAAACCATTGCACCTAGCTTCCCACTTTGTGGAAAATTTGAATATCTAAAGCATATTACGGGTCTAAACTGATCCATTACGGCTATTTTCATCCACCTGGGTCGAAAGTTGTCGAATTTAACAGCAGAAATTGATTCCATACAAAGATTTACTATTTAAAACTAAATATTGTACTCTACGACCTCATTAGGCTAAACCATTGCACCTAGCTTCCCAATTTGTGGAAAATTTGAATATCTAAAGCATATTACGGGTCTAAACTGATCCATTACGGTCTATTTTCATCCACCTGGGTCGAAAGTTGTCGAATTTAACAGCAGAAATTGATTCCATACAAAGATTAACTATTTAAAACTAAATATTGTACTCTACGACCTCATTAGGCTAAACCATTGCACCTAGCTTCCCACTTTGTGGAAAATTTGAATATCTAAAGCATATTACGGGTCTAAACTGATCTATTACGGCTATTTTCATCCACCTGGGTCGAAAGTTGTCGAATTTAACAGCAGAAATTGATTCCATACAAAGATTAACTATTTAAAACTAAATATTGTACTCTACGACCTCATTAGGCTAAACCATTGCACCTAGCTTCCCACTTTGTGGAAAATTTGAATATCTAAAGCATATTACGGGTCTAAACTGATCCATTACGGCTATTTTCATCCACCTGGGTCGAAAGTTGTCGAAGTTAACAGCAGAAATTGATTCCATACAAAGATTTACTATTTAAAACTAAATATTGTACTCTACGACCTCATTAGGCTAAACCATTGCACCTAGCTTCCCAATTTGTGGAAAATTTGAATATCTAAAGCATATTACGGGTCTAAACTGATCCATTACGGCTATTTTCATCCACCTGGGTCGAAAGTTGTCGAAGTTAACAGCAGAAATTGATTCCATACAAAGATTTACTATTTAAAACTAAATATTGTACTCTACGACCTCATTAGGCTAAACCATTGCACCTAGCTTCCCAATTTGTGGAAAATTTGAATATCTAAAGCATATTACGGGCTTAAACTGATCCATTACGGCTATTTTCATCCACCTGGGTCGAAAGTTGTCGAATTTAACAGCAGAAATTGATTCCATACAAAGATTTACTATTTAAAACTAAATATTGTACTCTACGACCTCATTAGGCTAAACCATTGCACCTAGCTTCCCACTTTGTGGAAAATTTGAATATCTAAAGCATATTACGGGTCTAAACTGATCCATTACGGTTATTTTCATCCACCTGGGTCGAAAGTTGTCGAAGTTAACAGCAGAAATTGATTCCATACAAAGATTAACTATTTAAAACTAAATATTGTACTCTACGACCTCATTAAGCTAAACCATTGCACCTAGCTTCCCACTTTGTGGAAAATTTGAATATCTAAAGCATATTACGGGTCTAAACTGATCCATTACGGCTATTTTCATCCACCTGGGTCGAAAGTTGTCGAAGTTAACAGCAGAAATTGATTCCATACAAAGATTTACTATTTAAAACTAAATATTGTACTCTACGACCTCATTAGGCTAAACCATTGCACCTAGCTTCCCACTTTGTGGAAAATTTGAATATCTAAAGCATATTACGGGTCTAAACTGATCCATTACGGCTATTTTCATCCACCTGGGTCGAAAGTTGTCGAATTTAACAGCAGAAATTGATTCCATACAAAGATTAACTATTTAAAACTAAATATTGTACTCTACGACCTCATTAGGCTAAACCATTGCACCTAGCTTCCCAATTTGTGGAAAATTTGAATATCTAAAGCATATTACGGGCCTAAACTGATCCATTACGGCTATTTTCATCCACCAGGGTCGAAAGTTGTCGAAGTTAACAGCAGAGATTGACTCCATACAAAGATTTACCATTTTAAACTAAATATTGTACTCTACGACCTCATTGGGCTAAACCATTGCACCTAGCTTCCCAATTTATGGAAAATTTGAATATCTAAAGCATATTACGGGTCTAAACTGATCCATTACGGCTATTTTCATCCACCTGGGTCGAAAGTTGTCGAATTTAACAGCAGAAATTGATTCCATACAAAGATTAACTATTTAAAACTAAATATTGTACTCTACGACCTCATTAAGCTAAACCATTGCACCTAGCTTCCCAATTTGTGGAAAATTTGAATATCTAAAGCATATTACGGGTCTAAACTGATCCATTACGTCTATTTTCATCCACCTGGGACGAAAGTTGTCGAATTTAACAGCAGAAATTGATTCCATACAAAGATTAACTATTTAAAACTAAATATTGTACTCTACGACCTCATTAAGCTAAACCATTGCTCCTAGCTTCCCACTTTGTGGAAAATTTGAATATCTAAAGCATATTACGGGTCTAAACTGATCTATTACGGCTATTTTCATCCACCTGGGTCGAAAGTTGTCGAATTTAACAGCAGAAATTGATTCCATACAAAGATTAACTATTTAAAACTAAATATTGTACTCTACGACCTCATTAGGCTAAACCATTGCACCTAGCTTCCCACTTTGTGGAAAATTTGAATATCTAAAGCATATTACGGGTCTAAACTGATCCATTACGGCTATTTTCATCCACCTGGGTCGAAAGTTGTCGAAGTTAACAGCAGAAATTGATTCCATACAAAGATTTACTATTTAAAACTAAATATTGTACTCTACGACCTCATTAGGCTAAACCATTGCACCTAGCTTCCCAATTTGTGGAAAATTTGAATATCTAAAGCATATTACGGGTCTAAACTGATCCATTACGGCTATTTTCATCCACCTGTTTCGAAAGTTGTCGAATTTAACAGCAGAAATTGATTCCATACAAAGATTTACTATTTAAAACTAAATATTGTACTCTACGACCTCATTAGGCTAAACCATTGCACCTAGCTTCCCAGTTTGTGGAAAATTTGAATATCTAAAGCATATTACGGGTCTAAACTGATCCATTACGTCTATTTTCATCCACCTGGGTCGAAAGTTGTCGAATTTAACAGCAGAAATTGATTCCATACAAAGATTAACTATTTAAAACTAAATATTGTACTCTACGACCTCATTAAGCTAAACCATTGCACCTAGCTTCTCACTTTGTGGAAAATTTGAATATCTAAAGCATATTACTGGTCTAAACTGCTCTATTACGGCTATTTTCATCCACCTGGGTCGAAAGTTGTCGAATTTAACAGCAGAAATTGATTCCATACAAAGATTAACTATTTAAAACTAAATATTGTACTTTACGACCTCATTAGGCTAAACCATTGCACCTAGCTTCCCAATTTGTGGAAAATTTGAATATCTAAAGCATATTACGGGTCTAAACTGATCTATTACGGCTATTTTCATCCACCTGGGTCGAAAGTTGTCGAAGTTAACAGCAGAGATTGACTCCATACAAAGATTTACCATTTTAAACTAAATATTGTACTCTACGACCTCATTGGGCTAAACCATTGCACCTAGCTTCCCAATTTGTGGAAAATTTGAATATCTAAAGCATATTACGGGTCTAAACTGATCTATTACGGCTATTTTCATCCACCTGGGTCGAAAGTTGTCGAAGTTAACAGCAGAAATTGATTCCATACAAAGATTTACTATTTAAAACTAAATATTGTACTCTACGACCTCATTAGGCTAAACCATTGCACCTAGCTTCCCAATTTGTGGAAAATTTGAATATCTAAAGCATATTACGGGTCTAAACTGATCCATTACGGCTATTTTCATCCACCTGGGTCGAAAGTTGTTGAATTTAACAGCAGAAATTGATTCCATACAAAGATTTACTATTTAAAACTAAATATTGTACTCTACGACCTCATTAGGCTAAACCATTGCACCTAGCTTCCCACTTTGTGGAAAATTTGAATATCTAAAGCATATTACGGGTCTAAACTGATCCATTACGGCTATTTTCATCCACCTGGGTCGAAAGTTGTCGAATTTAACAGCAGAAATTGATTCCATACAAAGATTTACTATTTAAAACTAAATATTGTACTCTACGACCTCATTAGGCTAAACCATTGCACCTAGCTTCCCAATTTGTGGAAAATTTGAATATCTAAAGCATATTACGGGTCTAAACTGATCCATTACGGCTATTTTCATCCACCTGGGTCGAAAGTTGTCGAAGTTAACAGCAGAAATTGATTCCATACAAAGATTAACTATTTAAAACTAAATATTGTACTCTACGACCTCATTAGGCTAAACCATTGCACCTAGCTTCCCAATTTGTGGAAAATTTGAATATCTAAAGCATATTACGGGTCTAAACTGATCCATTACGGCTATTTTCATCCACCAGGGTCGAAAGTTGTTGAATTTAACAGCAGAATTGATTCCATAGAAAGATTTACTATTTAAAACTAAATATTGTACTCTACGACCTCATTAGGATAAACCATTGCACCTAGCATCCCAATTTGTGGAAAATTTGAATATCTAAAGCATATTACGGGTCTAAACTGATCCATTACGGCTATTTTCATCCACCTGGGTCGAAAGTTGTCGAATTTAACAGCAGAAATTGATTCCATACAAAGATTAACTATTTAAAACTAAATATTGTACTCTACGACCTCATTAAGCTAAACCATTGCACCCTAGCTTCCCACTTTGTGGAAAATTTGAATATCTAAAGCATATTACGGGTCTAAACTGATCCATTACGTCTATTTTCATCCACCTGGGTCGAAAGTTGTCGAATTTAACAGCAGAAATTGATTCCATACAAAGATTAACTATTTAAAACTAAATATTGTACTCTACGACCTCATTAAGCTAAACCATTGCACCTAGCTTCCCACTTTGTGGAAAATTTGAATATCTAAAGCATATTACGGGTCTAAACTGATCTATTACGGCTATTTTCATCCACCTGGGTCGAAAAATGTCGAATTTAACAGCAGAAATTGATTCCATACAAAGATTTACTATTTAAAACTAAATATTGTACTCTACGACCTCATTAGGCTAAACCATTGCACCTAGCTTCCCAATTTGTGGAAAATTTGAATATCTAAAGCATATTACGGGTCTAAACTGATCCATTACGGCTATTTTCATCCACCTGGGTCGAAAGTTGTCGAATTTAACAGCAGAAATTGATTCCATACAAAGATTTACTATTTAAAACTAAATATTGTACTCTACGACCTCATTAGGCTAAACCATTGCACCTAGCTTCCCAATTTGTGGAAAATTTGAATATCTAAAGCATATTACGGGTCTAAACTGATCCATTTCGTCTATTTTCATCCACCTGGGTCGAAAGTTGTCGAATTTAACAGCAGAAATTGATTCCATACAAAGATTAACTATTTAAAACTAAATATTGTACTCTACGCCCTCATTAAGCTAAACCATTGCACCTAGCTTCCCACTTTGTGGAAAATTTGAATATCTAAAGCATATTACGGGTCTAAACTGATCTATTACGGCTATTTTCATCCACCTGGGTCGAAAGTTGTCGAATTTAACAGCGAAATTGATTCCATACAAAGATTAACTATTTAAAACTAAATATTGTACTCTACGACCTCATTAAGCTAAACCATTGCACCTAGCTTCCCACTTTGTGGAAAATTTGAATATCTAAAGCATATTACGGGTCTAAACTGATCCATTACGGCTATTTTCATCCACCTGGGTCGAAAGTTGTCGAAGTTAACAGCAGAAATTGATTCCATACGAAGATTTACTATTTAAAACTAAATATTGTACTCTACGACCTCATTAGGCTAAACCATTGCACCTAGCTTCCCAATTTGTGGAAAATTTGAATATCTAAAGCATATTACGGGTTTAAACTGTTCCATTACGGCTATTTTCATCCACCTGGGTCGAAAGTTGTCGAAGTTAACAGCAGAAATTGATTCCATACAAAGATTTACTATTTAAAACTAAATATTGTACTCTACGACCTCATTAGGATAAACCATTGCACCTAGCTTCCCACTTTGTGGAAAATTTGAATATCTAAAGCATATTACGGGTCTAAACTGATCCATTACGGCTATTTTCATCCACCTGGGTCGAAAGTTGTCGAATTTAACAGCAGAAATTGATTCCATACAAAGATTAACTATTTAAAACTAAATATTGTACTCTACGACCTCATTAGGCTAAACCATTGCACCTAGCTTCCCACTTTGTGGAAAATTTGAATATCTAAAGCATATTACGGGTCTAAACTGATCCATTACGGCTATTTTCATCCACCTGGGTCGAAAGTTGTCGAAGTTAACAGCAGAAATTGATTCCATACAAAGATTTACTATTTAAAACTAAATATTGTACTCTACGACCTCATTAGGCTAAACCATTGCACCTAGCTTCCCAATTTGTGGAAAATTTGAATATCTAAAGCATATTACGGGTCTAAGCTGATCCATTACGGCTATTTTCATCCACCTGGGTCGAAAGTTGTCGAATTTAACTGCAGAAATTGATTCCATACAAAGATTTACTATTTAAAACTAAATATTGTACTCTACGACCTCATTAGGCTAAACCATTGCACCTAGCTTCCCAATTTGTGGAAAATTTGAATATCTAAAGCATATTACGGGTCTAAACTGATCCATTACGTCTATTTTCATCCACCTGGGTCGAAAGTTGTCGAATTTAACAGCAGAAATTGATTCCATACAAAGATTAACTATTTAAAACTAAATATTGTACTCTACGACCTCATTAAGCTAAACCATTGCACCTAGCTTCCCACTTTGTGGAAAATTTGAATATCTAAGGCATATTACGGGTCTAAACTGATCTATTACGGCTATTTTCATCCACCTGGGTCGAAAGTTGTCGAATTTAACAGCAGAAATTGATTCCATACAAAGATTAACTATTTAAAACTAAATATTGTACTCTACGACCTCATTAAGCTAAACCATTGCACCTAGCTTCCCACTTTGTGGAAAATTTGAATATCTAAAGCATATTACGGGTCTAAACTGATCCATTACGGCTATTTTCATCCACCTGGGTCGAAAGTTGTCGAAGTTAACAGCAGAAATTGATTCCATACGAAGATTTACTATTTAAAACTAAATATTGTACTCTACGACCTCATTAGGCTAAACCATTGCACCTAGCTTCCCAATTTGTGGAAAATTTGAATATCTAAAGCATATTACGGGTTTAAACTGATCCATTACGGCTATTTTCATCCACCTGGGTCGAAAGTTGTCGAAGTTAACAGCAGAAATTGATTCCATACAAAGATTTACTATTTAAAACTAAATATTGTACTCTACGACCTCATTAGGCTAAACCATTGCACCTAGCTTCCCACTTTGTGGAAAATTTGAATATCTAAAGCATATTACGGGTCTAAACTGATCCATTACGGCTATTTTCATCCACCTGGGTCGAAAGTTGTCGAATTTAACAGCAGAAATTGATTCCATACAAAGATTAACTATTTAAAACTAAATATTGTACTCTACGACCTCATTAGGCTAAACCATTGCACCTAGCTTCCCACTTTGTGGAAAATTTGAATATCTAAAGC
The DNA here is from genome assembly GCA_018904275.1 of Lordiphosa clarofinis. Classification (NCBI taxonomy): domain Eukaryota; kingdom Metazoa; phylum Arthropoda; class Insecta; order Diptera; family Drosophilidae; genus Lordiphosa; species Lordiphosa clarofinis. The sequence continues at coordinate 12,224 of JAEIGQ010000460.1, forward strand.
ATATTACGGGTCTAAACTGATCCATTACGGCTATTTTCATCCACCTGGGTCGAAAGTTGTCGAAGTTAACAGCAGAAATTGATTCCATACAAAGATTTACTATTTAAAACTAAATATTGTACTCTACGACCTCATTAGGCTAAACCATTGCACCTAGCTTCCCAATTTGTGGAAAATTTGAATATCTAAAGCATATTACGGGTCTAAACTGATCCATTACGGCTATTTTCATCCACCTGGGTCGAAAGTTGTCGAATTTAACAGCAGAAATTGATTCCATACAAAGATTTACTATTTAAAACTAAATTCTCTATCGTCTACTGTTATCTTTAACAGCAGAAAAATATTGTACTCTACGACCTCATTAAGCTAAACCATTGCACCTAGCTTCCCACTTTGTGGAAAATTTGAATATCTAAAGCATATTACGGGTCCAAACTGATCCATTACGGCTATTTTCATCCACCTGGGTCGAAAGTTGTCGAAGTTAACAGCAGAAATTGATTCCATACAAAGATTTACTATTTAAAACTAAATATTGTACTCTACGACCTCATTAGGCTAAACCATTGCACCTAGCTTCCCAATTTGTGGAAAATTTGAATATCTAAAGCATATTACGGGTCTAAACTGATCCATTACGGCTATTTTCATCCACCTGGGTCGAAAGTTGTCGAATTTAACAGCAGAAATTGATTCCATACAAAGATTTACTATTTAAAACTAAATATTGTACTCTACGACCTCATTTGGCTAAACCATTGCACCTAGCTTCCCAACTTGTGGAAAATTTGAATATCTAAAGCATATTACGGGTCTAAACTGATCCAATACGGCTATTTTCCTCCACCTGGGTCGAAAGTTGTCGAATTTAACAGCAGAAATTGATTCCATACAAAGATTAACTATTTAAAACTAAATATTGTACTCTACGACCTCATTAAGCTAAACTATTGCACCTAGCTTCCCACTTTGTGGAAAATTTGAATATCTAAAGCATATTACGGGTCTAAACTGATCTATTACGGCTATTTTCATCCACCTGGGTCGAAAGTTGTCGAAGTTAACAGCAGAGATTGACTCCATACAAAGATTTACCATTTTAAACTAAATATTGTACTCTACGACCTCATTGGGCTAAACCATTGCACCTAGCTCCCCAATTTATGGAAAATTTGAATATCTAAAGCATATTACGGGTCTAAACTGATCCATTACGGCTATTTTCATCCACCTGGGTCGAAAGTTGTCGAAGTTAACAGCAGAAATTGATTCCATACAAAGATTTACTATTTAAAACTAAATATTGTACTCTACGACCTCATTAGGCTAAACCATTGCACCTAGCTTCCCAATTTGTGGAAAATTTGAATATTTAAAGCATATTACGGGTCTAAACTGATCCATTTTGGCTATTTTCATCCACCTGGGTCGAAAGTTGTTGAATTTAACAGCAGAAATTGATTCCATACAAAGATTTACAATTTAAAACTAAATATTGTACTCTACGACCTCATTAGGCTAAACCATTGCACCTAGCTTCCCACTTTGTGGAAAATTTGAATATCTAAAGCATATTACGGGTCTAAACTGATCCATTACGGCTATTTTCATCCACCTGGGTCGAAAGTTGTCGAATTTAACAGCAGAAATTGATTCCATACAAAGATTTACTATTTAAAACTAAATATTGTACTCTACGACCTCATTAGGCTAAACCATTGCACCTAGCTTCCCAATTTGTGGAAAATTTGAATATCTAAAGCATATTACGGGTCTAAACAGATCCATTACGGCTATTTTCATCCACCTGGGTCGAAAGTTGTCGAAGTTAACAGCAGAAATTGATTCCATACAAAGATTTACTATTTAAAACTAAATATTGTACTCTACGACCTCATTAGGCTAAACCATTGCACCTAGCTTCCCAATTTGTGGAAAATTTGAATATTTAAAGCATATTACGGGTCTAAACTGATCCATTTTGGCTATTTTCATCCACCTGGGTCGAAAGTTGTTGAATTTAACAGCAGAAATTGATTCCATACAAAGATTTACAATTTAAAACTAAATATTGTACTCTACGACCTCATTAGGCTAAACCATTGCACCTAGCTTCCCACTTTGTGGAAAATTTGAATATCTAAAGCATATTACGGGACTAAACTGATCCATTACGGCTATTTTCATCCACCTGGGTCGAAAGTTGTCGAATTTAACAGCAGAAATTGATTCCATACAAAGATTAACTATTTAAAACTAAATAATGTACTCTACGACCTCATTAGGCTAAACCATTGCACCTAGCTTCCCAATTTGTGGAAAATTTGAATATCTAAAGCATATTACGGGTCTAAACAGATCCATTACGGCTATTTTCATCCACCTGGGTCGAAAGTTGTCGAAGTTAACAGCAGAAATTGATTCCATACAAAGATTAACTATTTAAAACTAAATATTGTACTCTACGACCTCATTAGGCTAAACCATTGCACCTAGCTTCCCAATTTGTGGAAAATTTGAATATCTAAAGCATATTACGGGTCTAAACTGATCCATTACGGCTATTTTCATCCACCTGGGTCGAAAGTTGTTGAATTTAACAGCAGAAATTGATTCCATACAAAGATTTACTATTTAAAACTAAATATTGTACTCTACGACCTCATTAGGCTAAACCATTGCACCTAGCTTCCCAATTTGTGGAAAATTTGAATATCTAAAGCATATTACGGGTCTAAACTGATCCATTACGGCTATTTTCATCCACCTGGGTCGAAAGTTGTTGAATTTAACAGCAGAAATTGATTCCATTCAAAGATTAACTATTTAAAACTAAATATTGTACTCAATGACCTCATTAAGCTAAACCATTGCACCTAGCTTCCCACTTTGTGGAAAATTTGAATATCTAAAGCATATTACGGGTCTAAGCTGATCTATTACGGCTATTTTCATCCACCTGGGTCGAAAGTTGTTGAATTTAACAGCAGAAATTGATTCCATACAAAGACTAACTATTTAAAACTAAATATTGTACTCTACGACCTCATTAGGATAAACCATTGCACCTAGCATCCCAATTTGTGAAAAATTTGAATATCTAAAGTATATTGCGGGTCTAAACTGATCCATAACGGCTATTTTCATCCACCTGGGTCGAAAGTTGTCGAAGTTAACAGCAGAGATTGACTCCATACAAAGATTTACCATTTTAAACTAAATATTGTACTCTACGACCTCATTGGGCTAAACCATTGCACCTAGCTTCCCAATTTGTGGAAAATTTGAATATCTAAAGCATATTACGGGTCTAAACTGATCCATTACGGCTATTTTCATCCACCTGGGTCGAAAGTTGTCGAATTTAACAGCAGAAATTGATTCCATACAAAGATTTACTATTTAAAACTAAATATTGTACTCTACGACCTCATTAGGCTAAACCATTGCACCTAGCTTCCCAATTTGTGGAAAATTTGAATATCTAAAGCATATTACGGGTCTAAACTGATCCATTACGGCTATTTTCATCCACCTGGGTCGAAAGTTGTCGAATTTAACAGCAGAAATTGATTCCATAAAAAGATTTACTATTTAAAACTAAATATTGTACTCTACGACCTCATTAGGCTAAACCATTGCACCTAGCTTCCCACTTTGTGGAAAATTTGAATATCTAAAGCATATTACGGTCTAAACTGATCTATTACGGCTATTTTCATCCACCTGGGTCGAAAGTTGTCGAATTTAACAGCAGAAATTGATTCCATACAAAGATTAACTATTTAAAACTAAATATTGTACTCTACGACCTCATTAAGCTAAACCATTGCACCTAGCTTCCCACTTTGTGGAAAATTTGAATATCTAAAGCATATTACGGGTCTAAACTGATCCATTACGGCTATTTTCATCCACCTGGGTCGAAAGTTGTCGAAGTTAACAGCAGAAATTGATTCCATACAAAGATTTACTATTTAAAACTAAATATTGTACTCTACGACCTCATTAGGCTAAACCATTGCACCTAGCTTCCCAATTTATGGAAAATTTGAATATCTAAAGCATATAACGGGCCTAAACTGATCTATTACGGCAATTTTCATCCACCTGGGTCGAAAGTTGTCGAAGTTAACAGCAGAAATTGATTCCATACAAAGATTAACTATTTAAAACTAAATATTGTACTCTACGACCTCATTAGGCTAAACCATTGCACCTAGCTTCCCAATTTGTGGAAAATTTGAATATCTAAAGCATATTACGGGTCTAAACTGATCCATTACGGCTATTTTCATCCACCTGGGTCGAAAGTTGTCGAATTTAACAGCAGAAATTGATTCCATACAAAGATTAACTATTTTAAACTAAATATTGTACTCTACGACCTCATTAAGCTAAACCATTGCACCTAGCTTCCCACTTTGTGGAAAATTTGAATATCTAAAGCATATTACGGGTCTAAACTGATCTATTACGGCTATTTTCATCCACCTGGGTCGAAAGTTGTCGAAGTTAACAGCAGAAATTGATTCCATACAAAGATTTACTATTTAAAACTAAATATTGTACTCTACGACCTCATTAGGCTAAACCATTGCACCTAGCTTCCCAATTTGTGGAAAATTTGAATATCTAAAGCATATTACGGGTCTAAACTGATCCATTACGGCTATTTTCATCCACCTGGGTCGAAAGTTGTCGAATTTAAAAGCAGAAATTGATTCCATACAAAGATTTACTATTTAAAACTAAATATTGTACTCTACGACCTCATTAGGCAAAACCATTGCACCTAGCTTCCCAATTTGTGGAAAATTTGAATATCTAAAGCATATTACGGGTCTAAACTGATCCATTACGGCTATTTTCATCCACCTGGGTCGAAAGTTGTCGAATTTAACAGCAGAAATTGATTCCATACAAAGATTAACTATTTAAAACTAAATATTGTACTCTACGACCTCATTAAGCTAAACCATTGCACCTAGCTTCCCACTTTGTGGAAAATTTGAATATCTAAAGCATATTACGGGTCTAAACTGATCCATTACGGCTATTTTCGTCCACCTGGGTCGAAAGTTGTCGAATTTAACAGCAGAAATTGACTCCATACAAAGATTAACTATTTAAAACTAAATATTGTACTCTACGACCTCATTAGGCTAAACCATTGCACCTAGCTTCCCAATTTGTGGAAAATTTGAATATCTAAAGCATATTACGGGTCTAAACTGATCTATTACGGCTATTTTCATCCACCTGGGTCGAAAGTTGTCGAATTTAACAGCAGAAATTGATTCCATACAAAGATTTACTATTTAAAACTAAATATTGTACTCTACGACCTCATTAGGCTAAACCATTGCACCTAGCTTCCCACTTTGTGGAAAATTTGAATATCTAAAGCATATTACGGGTCTAAACTGATCCATTACGGCTATTTTCATCCACCTGGGTCGAAAGTTGTCGATGTTAACAGCAGAAATTGATTCCATACAAAGATTAACTATTTAAAACTAAATATTGTACTCTACGACCTCATTAGGCTAAACCATTGCACCTAGCTTCCCAATTTGTGGAAAATTTGAATATCTAAAGCATATTACGGGTCTAAACTGATCCATTACGGCTATTTTCATCCACCTGGGTCGAAAGTTGTCGAATTTAACAGCAGAAATTGATTCCATACAAAGATTAACTATTTAAAACTAAATATTGTACTCTACGACCTCATTAGGCTAAACCATTGCACCTAGCTTCCCAATTTGTGGAAAATTTGAATATCTAAAGCATATTACGGGTCTAAACTGATCCATTACGGCTATTTTCATCCACCTGGGTCGAAAGTTGTCGAATTTAACAGCAGAAATTGATTCCATACAAAGATTTACTATTTAAAACTAAATATTGTACTCTACGACCTCATTAGGCTAAACCATTGCACCTAGCTTCCCAATTTGTGGAAAATTTGAATATCTAAAGCATATTACGGGTCTAAACTGATCCATTACGGCTATTTTCATCCACCTGGGTCGAAAGTTGTCGAATTTAAAAGCAGAAATTGATTCCATACAAAGATTAACTATTTAAAACTAAATATTGTACTCTACGACCTCATTAAGCTAAACCATTGCACCTAGCTTCCCACTTTGTGGAAAATTTGAACATCTAAAGCATATTACGGGTCTAAACTGATCTATTACGGCTATTTTCATCCACCTGGGTCGAAAGTTGTCGAATTTAACAGCAGAAATTGATTCCATACAAAGATTTACTATTTAAAACTAAATATTGTACTCTACGACCTCATTAAGCTAAACCATTGCACCTAGCTTCCCACTTTGTGGAAAATTTGAATATCTAAAGCATATTACGGGTCTAAACTGATCCATTACGGCTATTTTCATCCACCTGGGTCGAAAGTTGTCGAAGTTAACAGCAGAAATTGATTCCATACATAGATTTACTATTTAAAACTAAATATTGTACTCTACGACCTCATTAGGCTAAACCATTGCACCTAGCTTCCCAATTTGTGGAAAATTTGAATATCTAAAGCATATTACGGGTCTAAACTGATCCATTACGGCTATTTTCATCCACCTGGGTCGAAAGTTGTCGAAGTTAACAGCAGAAATTGATTCCATACAAAGATTTACTATTTAAAACTAAATATTGTACTCTACGACCTCATTAGGCTAAACCATTGCACCTAGCTTCCCAATTTGTGGAAAATTTGAATATCTAAAGCATATTACGGGTCTAAACTGATCCATTACGGCTATTTTCATCCACCTGGGTCGAAAGTTGTCGAATTTAACAGCAGAAATTGATTCCATACAAAGATTAACTATTTAAAACTAAATATTGTACTCTACGACCTCATAAAGCTAAACCATTGCACCTAGCTTCCCACTTTGTGGAAAATTTGAATATCTAAAGCATATTACGGGTCTAAACTGATCTATTACGGCTATTTTCATCCACCTGGGTCGAAAGTTGTCGAATTTAACAGCAGAAATTGATTCCATACAAAGATTAACAATTTAAAACTAAATATTGTACTCTACGACCTCATTAAGCTAAACCATTGCACCTAGCTTCCCACTTTGTGGAAAATTTGAATATCTAAAGCATATTACGGGTCTAAACTGATCTATTACGGCTATTTTCATCCACCTGGGTCGAAAGTTGTCGAATTTAACAGCAGAAATTGATTCCATACAAAGATTAACTATTTAAAACTAAATATTGTACTCTACGACCTCATTAAGCTAAACCATTGCACCTAGCTTCCCACTTTGTGGAAAATTTGAATATCTAAAGCATATTACGGGTCTAAACTGATCTATTACGGCTATTTTCATCCACCTGGGCCGAAAGTTGTCGAATTTAACAGCAGAAATTGATTCCATACAAAGATTAACTATTTAAAACTAAATATTGTACTCTACGACCTCATTAAGCTAAACCATTGCACTTAGCTTCCCACTTTGTGGAAAATTTGAATATCTAAAGAATATTACGGGTCTAAACTGATCCATTACGGCTATTTTCATCCACCTGGGTCGAAAGTTGTCGAATTTAACAGCAGAAATTGATTCCAAACAAAGATTAACTATTTAAAACTAAATATTGTTCTCTACGACCTCATTAAGCTAAACCAATGCACCTAGCTTCCCACTTTGTGGAAAATTTGAATATCTAAAGCATATTACGGGTCCAAACTGATCTATTACGGCTATTTTCATCCACCTGGGTCGAAAGTTGTCGAATTTAACAGCAGAAATTGATTCCATACAAAGATTAACTATTTAAAACTAAATATTGTAATCTACGACCTCATTAAGCTAAACCATTGCACCTAGCTTCCCACTTTGTGGAAAATTTGAATATCTAAAGCATATTACGGGTCTAAACTGATCTATTACGGCTATTTTCATCCACCTGGGTCGAAAGTTGTCGAATTTAAGAGCAGAAATTGATTCCATACAAAGATTAACTATTTAAAACTAAATATTGTTCTCTACGACCTCATTAAGTTAAACCATTGCACCTAGCTTCCCACTTTGTGGAAAATTTGAATATCTAAAGCATATTACGGGTCTAAACTGATCTATTACGGCTATTTTCATCCACCTGGGTCGAAAGTTGTCGAAGTTAACAGCAGAAATTGATTCCATACAAAGATTTACTATTTAAAACTAAATATTTTACTCTACGACCTCATTAGGCTAAACCATTGCACCTAGCTTCCCACTTTGTGGAAAATTTGAATATCTAAAGCATATTACGGGTCTAAACTGATCCATTACGGCTATTTTCATCCACCTGGGTCGAAAGTTGTCGAAGTTAACAGCAGAAATTGATTCCATACAAAGATTTACTATTTAAAACTAAATATTGTACTCTACGACCTCATTAGGCTAAACCATTGCACCTAGCTTCCCAATTTGTGGAAAATTTGAATATCTAAAGCATATTACGGGTCTAAACTGATCCATTACGGCTATTTTCATCCATCTGGGTCGAAAGTTGTCGAATTTAACAGCAGAAATTGATTCCATACAAAGATTTACTATTTAAAACTAAATATTGTACTCTACGACCTCATTAAGCTTAACCATTGCACCTAGCTTCCCACTTTGTGGAAAATTTGAATATCTAAAGCATATTACGGGTCTAAACTGATCCATTACGGCTATTTTCATCCACCTGGGTCGAAAGTTGTCGAATTTAACAGCAGAAATTGATTCCAAACAAAGATTAACTATTTAAAACTAAATATTGTACTCTACGACCTCATTAAGCTAAACCATTGCACCTAGCTTCCCACTTTGTGGAAAATTTGAATATCTAAAGCATATTACGGGTCTAAACTGTTCTATTACGGCTATTTTCATCCACCTGGGTCGAAAGTTGTCGAATTTAACAGCAGAAATTGATTCCATACAAAGATTAACTATTTAAAACTAAATATTGTAATCTACGACCTCATTAAGCTAAACCATTGCACCTAGCTTCCCACTTTGTGGAAAATTTGAATATCTAAAGCATATTACGGGTCTAAACTGATCTATTACGGCTATTTTCATCCACCTGGGTCGAAAGTTGTCGAATTTAAGAGCAGAAATTGATTCCATACAAAGATTAACTATTTAAAACTAAATATTGTTCTCTACGACCTCATTAAGTTAAACCATTGCACCTAGCTTCCCACTTTGTGGAAAATTTGAATATCTAAAGCATATTACGGGTCTAAACTGATCTATTACGGCTATTTTCATCCACCTGGGTCGAAAGTTGTCGAAGTTAACAGCAGAAATTGATTCCATACAAAGATTTACTATTTAAAACTAAATATTTTACTCTACGACCTCATTAGGCTAAACCATTGCACCTAGCTTCCCAATTTGTGAAAAATTTGAATATCTAAAGCATATTACGGGTCTAAACTGATCTATTACGACTATTTTCATCCACCTGGGTCGAAAGTTGTCGAATTTAACAGCAGAAATTGATTCCATACAAAGATTAACTATTTAAAACTAAATATTGTACTCTACGACCTCATTAAGCTAAACCATTGCACTTAGCTTCCCACTTTGTGGAAAATTTGAATATCTAAAGAATATTACGGGTCTAAACTGATCCATTACGGCTATTTTCATCCACCTGGGTCGAAAGTTGTCGAAGTTAACAGCAGAAATTGATTCCATACAAAGATTTACTATTTAAAACTAAATATTGTACTCTACGACCTCATTAGGCTAAACCATTGCACCTAGCTTCCCACTTTGTGGAAAATTTGAATATCTAAAGCATATTACGGGTCTAAACTGATCTATTACAGCTATTTTCATCCACCTGGGTCGAAAGTTGTCGAATTTAACAGCAGAAATTGATTCCATACAAAGATTAACTATTTAAAACTAAATATTGTACTCTACGACCTCATTAGGCTAAACCATTGCACCTAGCTTCCCACTTTGTGGAAAATTTGAATATCTAAAGCATATTACGGGTCTAAACTGATCCATTACGGCTATTTTCATCCACCTGGGTCGAAAGTTGTCGAAGTTAACAGCAGAAATTGATTCCATACAAAGATTTACTATTTAAAACTAAATATTGTACTCTACGACCTCATTTGGCTAAACCATTGCACCTAGCTTCCCACTTTGTAGAAAATTTGAATATCTAAAGCATATTACGGGTCTAAACTGATCTATTACGGCTATTTTCATCCACCTGGGTCGAAAGTTGTCGAATTTAACAGCAGAAATTGATTCCATACAAAGATATACAATTTGAAACTAAATATTGTACTCTACGACCTCATTAGGCTAAACCATTGCACCTAGCTTCCCAATTTATGGAAAATTTGAATATCTAAAGCATATTACGGGTCTAAACTGATCCATTACGGCTATTTTCATCCACCTGGGTCGAAAGTTATCGAAGTTAACAGCAGAAATTGATTCCATACAAAGATTTACTATTTAAAACTAAATATTGTACTCTACGACCTCATTAAGCTAAACCATTGCACCTAGCTTCCCACTTTGTGGAAAATTTGAATATCTAAAGCATATTACGGGTCTAAACTGATCTATTACAGCTATTTTCATCCACCTGGGTCGAAAGTTGTCGAACTTAACAGCAGAAATTGATTCCATACAAAGATTAACTATTTAAAACTAAATATTGTACTCTACGACCTCATTAGGCTAAACCATTGCACCTAGCTTCCCAATTTGTGGAAAATTTGAATATCTAAAGCATATTACGGGTTTAAACTGATCCATTACGGCTATTTTCATCCACCTGGGTCGAAAGTTGTCGAATTTAACAGCAGAAATTGATTCCATACAAAGATTAACTATTTAAAACTAAATATTGTACTCTACGACCTCATTAGGCTAAACCATTGCACCTAGCTTCCCAATTTGTGGAAAATTTGAATATCTAAAGCATATTACGGGCTTAAACTGATCCATTACGGCTATTTTCATCCACCTGGGTCGAAAGTTGTCGAAGTTAACAGCAGAAATTGATTCCATACAAAGATTTACTATTTAAAACTAAATATTGTACTCTACGACCTCATTAGGCTAAACCATTGCACCTAGCTTCCCAATTTGTGGAAAATTTGAATATCTAAAGCATATTACGGGTCTAAACTGATCCATTACGTCTATTTTCATCCACCTGGGTCGAAAGTTGTCGAATTTAACAGCAGAAATTGATTCCATACAAAGATTAACTATTTAAAACTAAATATTGTACTCTACGACCTCATTAAGCTAAACCATTGCACCTAGCTTCCCACTTTGTGGAAAATTTGAATATCTAAAGCATATTACGGGTCTAAACTGATCCATTACGGCTATTTTCATCCACCTGGGTCGAAAGTTGTCGAAGTTAACAGCAGAAATTGATTCCATACAAAGATTTACTATTTAAAACTAAATATTGTACTCTACGACCTCATTAGGCTAAACCATTGCACCTAGCTTCCCAATTTGTGGAAAATTTGAATATCTAAAGCATATTACGGGTCTAAACTGATCCATTACGGCTATTTTCATCCACCTGGGTCGAAAGTTGTCGAATTTAACAGCAGAAATTGATTCCATACAAAGATTAACTATTTAAAACTAAATATTGTACTCTACGACCTCATTTAGCTAAACCATTGCACCTAGCTTCCCACTTTGTGGAAAATTTGAATATCTAAAGCATATTACGGGTCTAAACTGATCTATTACGGCTATTTTCATCCACCTGGGTCGAAAGTTGTCGATTTTAACAGCAGAAATTGATTCCATACAAAGATTAACTATTTAAAACTAAATATTGTACTCTACGACCTCATTAAGCTAAACCATTGCACCTAGCTTCCTACTTTGTGGAAAATTTGAATATCTAAAGCATGTTACGGGTCTAAACTGATCTATTACGGCTATTTTCATCCACCTGGGTCGAAAGTTGTCGAATTTAACAGCAGAAATTGATTCCATACAAAGATTTACTATTTAAAACTAAATATTGTACTCTACGACCTCATTAGGCTAAACCATTGCACATAGCTTCCCACTTTGTGGAAAATTTGAATATCTAAAGCATATTACGGGTCTAAACTGATCTATTACGGCTATTTTCATCCACCTGGGTCGAAAGTTGTCGAATTTAACAGCAGAAATTGATTCCATACAAAGATTAACTATTTAAAACTAAATATTGTACTCTACGACCTCATTAGGCTAAACCATTGCACCTAGCTTCCCACTTTGTGGAAAATTTGAATATCTAAAGCATATTACGGGTATAAACTGATCTATTACGGCTATTTTCATCCACCTGGGTCGAAAGTTGTCGAAGTTAACAGCAGAGATTGACTCCATACAAAGATTTACTATTTAAAACTAAATATTGTACTCTACGACCTCATTAGGCTAAACCATTGCACCTAGCTTCCCACTTTGTGGAAAATTTGAATATCTAAAGCATATTACGGGTCTAAACTGATCTATTACGGCTATTTTCATCCACCTGGGTCGAAAGTTGTCGAATTTAACAGCAGAAATTGATTCCATACAAAGATTAACTATTTAAAACTAAATATTGTACTCTACGACCTCATTAAGCTAAACCATTGCACCTAGCTTCCCTCTTTGTGGAAAATTTGAATATCTAAAGCATATTACGGGTCTAAACTGATCTATTACGGCTATTTTCATCCACCTGGGTCGAAAGTTGTCGAATTTAACAGCAGAAATTGATTCCATACAAAGATTTACTATTTAAAACTAAATATTGTACTCTACGACCTCATTAGGCTAAACCATTGCACCTAGCTTCCCACTTTGTGGAAAATTTGAATATCTAAAGCATATTACGGGTCTAAACTGATCCATTACGGCTATTTTCATCCACCTGGGTCGAAAGTTTTCGAAGTTAACAGCAGAAATTGATTCCATACAAAGATTTACTATTTAAAACTAAATATTGTACTCTACGACCTCATTAGGCTAAACCATTGCACCTAGCTTCCCAATTTGTGGAAAATTTGAATATCTAAAGCATATTACGGGTCTAAACTGATCCATTACGGCTATTTTCATCCACCTGGGTCGAAAGTTGTCGAATTTAACAGCAGAAATTGATTCCATACAAAGATTAACTATTTAAAACTAAATATTGTACTCTACGACCTCATTAAGCTAAACCATTGCACCTAGCTTCCCACTTTGTGGAAAATTTGAATATCTAAAGCATGTTACGGGTCTAAACTGATCTATTACGGCTATTTTCATCCACCTGGGTCGAAAGTTGTCAAATTTAACAGCAGAAATTGATTCCAAACAAAGATTTACTATTTAAAACTAAATATTATACTCTACGACCTCATTAGGCTAAACCATTGCACCTAGCTTCCCACTTTGTGGAAAATTTGAATATCTAAAGCATATTACGGGTCTTAACTGATCCATTACGGCTATTTTCATCCACCTGGGTCGAAAGTTGTCGAAGTTAACAGCTGAAATTGATTCCATACAAAGATTTACTATTTAAAACTAAATATTGTACCTCATTAGGCTAAACCATTGCACCTAGCTTCCCAATTTGTGGAAAATTTGAATATCTAAAGCATATTACGGGTCTAAACTGATCTATTACGGCTATTTTCATCCACCTGGGTCGAAAGTTGTCGAATTTAACAGCAGAAATTGATTCCATACAAAGATTAACTATTTAAAACTAAATATTGTACTCTACGACCTCATTAAGCTAAACCATTGCACCTAGCTTCCCACTTTGTGGAAAATTTGAATATCTAAAGCATATTACGGGTCTAAACTGATCTATTACGGCTATTTTCATCCACCTGGGTCGAAAGTTGTCGAATTTAACAGCAGAAATTGATTCCATACAAAGATTAACTATTTAAAACTAAATATTGTACTCTACGACCTCATTAAGCTAAACCATTGCACCTAGCTTCCCACTTTGTGGAAAATTTGAATATCTAAAGCATATTACGGGTCTAAACTGATCTATTACGGCTATTTTCATCCACCTGGGTCGAAAGTTGTCGAATTTAACAGCAGAAATTGATTCCAAACAAAGATTTACTATTTGAAACTAAATATTGTACTCTACGACCTCATTAAGCTAAACCATTGCACCTAGCTTCCCACTTTGTGGAAAATTTGAATATCTAAAGCATATTACGGGTCTAAACTGATCCATTACGGCTATTTTCATCCACCTGGGTCGAAAGTTGTCGAAGTTAACAGCAGAAATTGATTCCATACAAAGATTTACTATTTAAAACTAAATATTGTCCGACCTCATTAGGCTAAACCATTGCACCTAGCTTCCCAATTTGTGGAAAATTTGAATATCTAAAGCATATTACGGGTCTAAACTGATCCATTACGGCTATTTTCATCCACCTGGGTCGAAAGTTGTCGAATTTAACAGCAGAAATTGATTCCATACAAAGATTAACTATTTAAAACTAAATATTGTACTCTATGACCTCATTAGGCTAAACCATTGCACCTAGCTTCCCACTTTGTGGAAAATTTGAATATCTAAAGCATATTACGGGTCTAAACTGATCCATTACGGCTATTTTCATCCACCTGGGTCGAAAGTTGTCGAAGTTAACAGCAGAGATTGACTCCATACAAAGATTTACCATTTTAAACTAAATATTGTACTCTACGACCTCATTAGGCTAAACCATTGCACCTAGCTTCCCAATTTATGGAAAATTTGAATATCTAAAGCATATTACGGGTCTAAACTGATCCATTACGGCTATTTTCATCCACCTGGGTCGAAAGTTGTCGAAGTTAACAGCAGAAATTGATTCCATACAAAGATTTACTATTTAAAACTAAATATTGTACTCTACGACCTCATTAGGCTAAACCATTGCACCTAGCTTCCCACTTTGTGGAAAATTTGAATATCTAAAGCATATTACGGGTCTAAACTGATCTATTACGGCTATTTTCATCCACCTGGGTCGAAAGTTGTCGAATTTAACAGCAGAAATTGATTCCATACAAAGATTAACTATTTAAAACTAAATATTGTTTTCTACGACCTCATTAAGCTAAACCATTGCACCTAGCTTCCCACTTTGTGGAAAATTTGAATATCTAAAGCATATTACGGGTCTAAACTGATCTATTACGGCTATTTTCATCCACCTGGGTCGAAAGTTGTCGAATTTAACAGCAGAAATTGATTCCATACAAAGATTTACTATTTAAAACTAAATATTGTACTCTACGACCTCATTAGGCTAAACCATTGCACCTAGCTTCCCAATTTGTGGAAAATTTGAATATCTAAAGCATATTACGGGTCTAAACTGATCCATTACGGCTATTTTCATCCACCTGGGTCGAAAGTTGTCGAAGTTAACAGCAGAAATTGATTCCATACAAAGATTTACTATTTAAAACTAAATATTGTACTCTACGACCTCATTAGGCTAAACCATTGCACCTAGCTTCCCAATTTGTGGAAAATTTGAATATCTAAAGCATATTGCGGGTCTAAACTGATCCATTACGGCTATTTTCATCCACCTGGGTCGAAAGTTGTCGAAGTTAACAGCAGAAATTGATTCCATACAAAGATTTACTATTTAAAACTAAATATTGTACTCTACGACCTCATTAGGCTAAACCATTGCACCTAGCTTCCCAATTTGTGGAAAATTTGAATATCTAAAGCATATTACGGGTCTAAACTGATCCATTACGGCTATTTTCATCCACCTGGGTCGAAAGTTGTCGAAGTTAACAGCAGAAATTGATTCCATACAAAGATTTACTATTTAAAACTAAATATTGTACTCTACGACCTCATTAGGCTAAACCATTGCACCTAGCTTCCCACTTTGTGGAAAATTTGAATATCTAAAGCATATTACGGGTCTAAACTGATCCATTACGGCTATTTTCATCCACCTGGGTCGAAAGTTGTCGAAGTTAACAGCAGAGATTGATTCCATACAAAGATTTACCATTTTAAACTAAATATTGTACTCTACGACCTCATTAGGCTAAACCATTGCACCTAGCTTCCCACTTTGTGGAAAATTTGAATATCTAAAGCATATTACGGGTCTAAACTGATCCATTACGGCTATTTTCATCCACCTGGGTCGAAAGTTGTCGAAGTTAACAGCAGAAATTGATTCCATACAAAGATTTACTATTTAAAACTAAATATTGTACTCTACGACCTCATTAGGCTAAACCATTGCACCTAGCTTCCCACTTTGTGGAAAATTTGAATATCTAAAGCATATTACGGGTCTAAACTGATCTATTACGGCTATTTTCATCCACCTGGGTCGAAAGTTGTCGAATTTAACAGCAGAAATTGATTCCATACAAAGATTAACTATTTAAAACTAAATATTGTACTCTACGACCTCATTAAGCTAAACCATTGCACCTAGCTTCCCACTTTGTGGAAAATTTGAATATCTAAAGCATATTACGGGTCTAAACTGATCTATTACGGCTATTTTCACCCACCTGGGTCGAAAGTTGTCGAATTTAACAGCAGAAATTGATTCCATACAAAGATTTACTATTTAAAACTAAATATTGTACTCTACGACCTCATTAGGCTAAACCATTGCACCTAGCTTCCCAATTTGTGAAAAATTTGAATATCTAAAGCATATTACGGGTCTAAACTGATCCATTACGGCTATTTTCATCCACCTGGGTCGAAAGTTGTCGAATTTAACAGCAGAAATTGATTCCATACAAAGATTAACTATTTAAAACTAAATATTGTACTCTACGACCTCATTAAGCTAAACCATTGCACCTAGCTTCCCACTTTGTGGAAAATTTGAATATCTAAAGCATATTACGGGTCTAAACTGATCTATTACGGCTATTTTCACCCACCTGGGTCGAAAGTTGTCGAATTTAACAGCAGAAATTGATTCCATACAAAGATTTACTATTTAAAACTAAATATTGTACTCTACGACCTCATTAGGCTAATCCATTGCACCTAGCTTCCCAATTTGTGAAAAATTTGAATATCTAAAGCATATTACGGGTCTAAACTGATCCATTACGGCTATTTTCATCCACCTGGGTCGAAAGTTGTCGAAGTTAACAGCAGAAATTGATTCCATACAAAGATTTACTATTTAAAACTAAATATTGTACTCTACGACCTCATTAGGCTAAACCATTGCACCTAGCTTCCCAATTTGTGGAAAATTTGAATATCTAAAGCATATTACGGGTCTAAACTGATCCATTACGGCTATTTTCATCCACCTGGGTCGAAAGTTGTTGAATTTAACAGCAGAAATTGATTCCATACAATGATTAACTATTTAAAACTAAATATTGTACTCTACGACCTCATTAGGATAAACCATTGCACCTAGCATCCCAATTTGTGGAAAATTTGAATATCTAAAGCATATTACGGGTCTAAACTGATCCATTACGGCTATTTTCATCCACCTGGGTCGAAAGTTGTCGAATTTAACAGCAGAAATTGATTCCATACAAAGATTAACTATTTAAAACTAAATATTGTACTCTAGAAACATGACCTAGCTTCCCACTTGTGGAAAATTTGAATATCTAAAGCATATTACGGGTCTAAACTGATCTATTACGGCTATTTTCATCCACCTGGGTCGAAAGTTGTCGAATTTAACAGCAGAAATTGATTCCATACAAAGATTAACTATTTAAAACTAAATATTGTACTCTACGACCTCATTAAGCTAAACCATTGCACCTAGCTTCCCACTTTGTGGAAAATTTGTATATCTAAAGCATATTACGGGTCTAAACTGATCTATTACGGCTATTTTCATCCACCTGGGTCGAAAGTTGTCGAATTTAACAGCAGAAATTGATTCCATACAAAGATTAACTATTTAAAACTAAATATTGTACTCTACGACCTCATTAAGCTAAACCATTGCACCTAGCTTCCCACTTTGTGGAAAATTTGAATATCTAAAGCATATTACGGGTCTAAACTGATCCATTACGGCTATTTTCATCCACCTGGGTCGAAAGTTGTCGAAGTTAACAGCAGAAATTGATTTCATACAAAGATTTACTTTTTAAAACTAAATATTGTACTCTACGACCTCATTAGGCTAAACCATTGCACCTAGCTTCCCAATTTGTGGAAAATTTGAATATCTAAAGCATATTACGGGTCTAAACTGATCCATTACGGCTATTTTCATCCACCTGGGTCGAAAGTTGTCGAAGTTAACAGCAGAAATTGATTCCATACAAAGATTAACTATTTAAAACTAAATATTGTACTCTACGACCTCATTAAGCTAAACCATTGCACCTAGCTTCCCACTTTGTGGAAAATTTGAATATCTAAAGCATATTACGGGTCTAAACTGATCCATTACGGCTATTTTCATCCACCTGGGTCGAAAGTTGTCGAAGTTAACAGCAGAAATTGATTCCATACAAAGATTTACTATTTAAAACTAAATATTGTACTCTACGACCTCATTAGGCTAAACCATTGCACCTAGCTTCCCAATTTGTGGAAAATTTGAATATCTAAAGCATATTACGGGTCTAAACTGATCCATTACGGCTATTTTCATCCACCTGGGTCGAAAGTTGTCGAAGTTAACAGCAGAAATTGATTCCATACAAAGATTAACTATTTAAAACTAAATATTGTACTCTACGACCTCATTAGGCTAAACCATTGCACCTAGCTTCCCAATTTGTGGAAAATTTGAATATCTAAAGCATATTACGGGTCTAAACTGATCCATTACGGCTATTTTCATCCACCTGGGTCGAAAGTTGTCGAAGTTAACAGCAGAAATTGATTCCATACAAAGATTTACTATTTAAAACTAAATATTGTACTCTACGACCTCATTAGGCTAAACCATTGCACCTAGCTTCCCACTTTGTGGAAAATTTGAATATCTAAAGCATATTACGGGTCTAAACTGATCCATTACGGCTATTTTCATCCACCTGGGTCGAAAGTTGTCGAAGTTAACAGCAGAGATTGATTCCATACAAAGATTTACCATTTAAACTAAATATTGTACTCTACGACCTCATTGGGCTAAACCATTGCACCTAGCTTCCCAATTTGTGGAAAATTTGAATATCTAAAGCATATTACGGGTCTAAACTGATCCATTACGGCTATTTTCATCCACCTGGGTCGAAAGTTGTCGAAGTTAACAGCAGAAATTGATTCCATACAAAGATTAACTATTTTAAACTAAATATTGTACTCTACGACCTCATTAGGCTAAACCATTGCACCTAGCTTCCCAATTTGTGGAAAATTTGAATATCTAAAGCATATTACGGGTCTAAACTGATCCATTACGGCTATTTTCATCCACCTGGGTCGAAAGTTGTCGAAGTTAACAGCAGAAATTGATTCCATACAAAGATTTACTATTTAAAACTAAATATTGTACTCTACGACCTCATTAGGCTAAACCATTGCACCTAGCTTCCCAATTTGTGGAAAATTTGAATATCTAAAGCATATTACGGGTCTAAACTGATCCATTACGGCTATTTTCATCCACCTGGGTCGAAAGTTGTCGAAGTTAACAGCAGAAATTGATTCCATACAAAGATTTACTATTTAAAACTAAATATTGTACTCTACGACCTCATTAGGCTAAACCATTGCACCTAGCTTCCCAATTTGTGGAAAATTTGAATATCTAAAGCATATTACGGGTCTAAACTGATCCATTACGGCTATTTTCATCCACCTGGGTCGAAAGTTGTCGAAGTTAACAGCAGAAATTGATTCCATACAAAGATTTACTATTTAAAACTAAATATTGTACTCTACGACCTCATTAGGCTAAACCATTGCACCTAGCTTCCCAATTTGTGGAAAATTTGAATATCTAAAGCATATTACGGGTCTAAACTGATCCATTACGGCTATTTTCATCCACCTGGGTCGAAAGTTGTCGAATTTAACAGCAGAAATTGATTCCATACAAAGATTTACTATTTAAAACTAAATATTGTACTCTACGACCTCATTAGGCTAAACCATTGCACCTAGCTTCCCAATTTGTGGAAAATTTGAATATCTAAAGCATATTACGGGTCTAAACTGATCCATTACGGCTATTTTCATCCACCTGGGTCGAAAGTTGTCGAAGTTAACAGCAGAAATTGATTCCATACAAAGATTTACTATTTAAAACTAAATATTGTACTCTACGACCTCATTAGGCTAAACCATTGCACCTAGCTTCCCAATTTGTGGAAAATTTGAATATCTAAAGCATATTACGGGTCTAAACTGATCCATTACGGCTATTTTCATCCACCTGGGTCGAAAGTTGTCGAATTTAACAGCAGAAATTGATTCCATACAAAGATTAACTATTTAAAACTAAATATTGTACTCTACGACCTCATTAGGCTAAACCATTGCACCTAGCTTCCCAATTTGTGGAAAATTTGAATATCTAAAGCATATTACGGGTCTAAACTGATCCATTACGGCTATTTTCATCCACCTGGGTCGAAAGTTGTCGAAGTTAACAGCAGAAATTGATTCCATACAAAGATTTACTATTTAAAACTAAATATTGTACTCTACGACCTCATTGGGCTAAACCATTGCACCTAGCTTCCCAATTTGTGGAAAATTTGAATATCTAAAGCATATTACGGGCCTAAACTGATCCATTACGGCTATTTTCATCCACCTGGGTCGAAAGTTGTCGAAGTTAACAGCAGAGATTGACTCCATACAAAGATTTACCATTTTAAACTAAATATTGTACTCTACGACCTCATTGGGCTAAACCATTGCACCTAGCTTCCCAATTTGTGGAAAATTTGAATATCTAAAGCATATTACGGGTCTAAACTGATCCATTACGGCTATTTTATTCCACCTGGGTCGAAAGTTGTCGAAGTTAACAGCAGAAATTGATTCCATACAAAGATTTACTATTTAAAACTAAATATTGTACTCTACGACCTCATTAGGCTAAACCATTGCACCTAGCTTCCCACTTTGTGGAAAATTTGAATATCTAAAGCATATTACGGGTCTAAACTGATCTATTACGGCTATTTTCATCCACCTGGGTCGAAAGTTGTCGAATTTAACAGCAGAAATTGATTCCATACATTGATTTACTATTTAAAACGAAATATTGTACTCTACGACCTCATTAGGCTAAACCATTGCACCTAGCTTCCCACTTTGTGGAAAATTTGAATATCTAAAGCATATTACGGGTCTAAACTGATCTATTACGGCTATTTTCATCCACCTGGGTCGAAAGTTGTCGAATTTAACAGCAGAAATTGATTCCATACAAAGATTTACTATTTAAAACGAAATATTGTACTCTACGACCTCATTAGGCTAAACCATTGCACCTAGCTTCCCACTTTGTGGAAAATTTGAATATCTAAAGCATATTACGGGTCTAAACTGATCCATTACGGCTATTTTCATCCACCTGGGTCGAAAGTTGTCGAAGTTAACAGCAGAAATTGATTCCATACAAAGATTTACTATTTAAAACTAAATATTGTACTCTACGACCTCATTAGGCTAAACCATTGCACCTAGCTTCCCAATTTGTGGAAAATTTGAATATCTAAAGCATATTACGGGTCTAAACTGATCCATTACGGCTATTTTCATCCACCTGGGTCGAAAGTTGTCGAAGTTAACAGCAGAAATTGATTCCATACAAAGATTTACTATTTAAAACTAAATATTGTACTCTACGACCTCATTGGGCTAAACCATTGCACCTAGCTTCCCAATTTGTGGAAAATTTGAATATCTAAAGCATATTACGGGCTTAAACTGATCCATTACGGCTATTTTCATCCACCTGGGTCGAAAGTTGTCGAAGTTAACAGCAGAGATTGACTCCATACAAAGATTTACCATTTTAAACTAAATATTGTACTCTACGACCTCATTGGGCTAAACCATTGCACCTAGCTTTCCAATTTATGGAAAATTTGAATATCTAAAGCATATTACGGGTCTAAACTGATCCATTACGGCTATTTTCATCCACCTGGGTCGAAAGTTGTCGAAGTTAACAGCAGAAATTGATTCCATACAAAGATTTACTATTTAAAACTAAATATTGTACTCTACGACCTCATTAGGCTAAACCATTGCACCTAGCTTCCCACTTTGTGGAAAATTTGAATATCTAAAGCATATTACGGGTCTAAACTGATCTATTACGGCTATTTTCATCCACCTGGGTCGAAAGTTGTCGAATTTAACAGCAGAAATTGATTCCATACATTGATTTACTATTTAAAACGAAATATTGTACTCTACGACCTCATTAGGCTAAACCATTGCACCTAGCTTCCCACTTTGTGGAAAATTTGAATATCTAAAGCATATTACGGGTCTAAACTGATCTATTACGGCTATTTTCATCCACCTGGGTCGAAAGTTGTCGAATTTAACAGCAGAAATTGATTCCATACAAAGATTTACTATTTAAAACGAAATATTGTACTCTACGACCTCATTAGGCTAAACCATTGCACCTAGCTTCCCACTTTGTGGAAAATTTGAATATCTAAAGCATATTACGGGTCTAAACTGATCCATTACGGCTATTTTCATCCACCTGGGTCGAAAGTTGTCGAAGTTAACAGCAGAAATTGATTCCATACAAAGATTTACTATTTAAAACTAAATATTGTACTCTACGACCTCATTAGGCTAAACCATTGCACCTAGCTTCCCAATTTGTGGAAAATTTGAATATCTAAAGCATATTACGGGTCTAAACTGATCCATTACGGCTATTTTCATCCACCTGGGTCGAAAGTTGTCGAATTTAACAGCAGAAATTGATTCCATACAAAGATTTACTATTTAAAACTAAATATTGTACTCTACGACCTCATTAGGCTAAACCATTGCACCTAGCTTCCCAATTTGTGGAAAATTTGAATATCTAAAGCATATTACGGGTCTAAACTGATCCATTACGGCTATTTTCATCCACCTGGGTCGAAAGTTGTCGAAGTTAACAGCAGAAATTGATTCCATACAAAGATTTACTATTTAAAACTAAATATTGTACTCTACGACCTCATTAGGCTAAACCATTGCACCTAGCTTCCCAATTTGTGGAAAATTTGAATATCTAAAGCATATTACGGGTCTAAACTGATCCATTACGGCTATTTTCATCCACCTGGGTCGAAAGTTGTCGAAGTTAACAGCAGAAATTGATTCCATACAAAGATTAACTATTTAAAACTAAATATTGTACTCTACGACCTCATTAGGCTAAACCATTGCACCTAGCTTCCCAATTTGTGGAAAATTTGAATATCTAAAGCATATTACGGGCTTAAACTGATCCATTACGGCTATTTTCATCCACCTGGGTCGAAAGTTGTCGAAGTTAACAGCAGAGATTGACTCCATACAAAGATTTACCATTTTAAACTAAATATTGTACTCTACGACCTCATTGGGCTAAACCATTGCACCTAGCTTCCCAATTTTTGGAAAATTTGAATATCTAAAGCATATTACGGGTCTAAACTGATCCATTACGGCTATTTTCATCCACCTGGGTCGAAAGTTGTCGAAGTTAACAGCAGAAATTGATTCCATACAAAGATTTACTATTTAAAACTAAATATTGTACTCTACGACCTCATTAGGCTAAACCATTGCACCTAGCTTCCCACTTTGTGGAAAATTTGAATATCTAAAGCATATTACGGGTCCACCCGGGTCGAAAGTTGTCGAATTTAACAGCAGAAATTGATTCCATACATAGATTTACTATTTAAAACGAAATATTGTACTCTACGACCTCATTAGGCTAAACCATTGCACCTAGCTTCCCACTTTGTGGAAAATTTGAATATCTAAAGCATATTACGGGTCTAAACTGATCTATTACGGCTATTTTCATCCACCTGGGTCGAAAGTTGTCGAATTTAACAGCTGAAATTGATTCCATACACAGATTAACTATTTAAAACTAAATATTGTACTCTACGACCTCATTAAGCTAAACCATTGCACCTAGCTTCCCACTTTGTGGAAAATTTGAATATCTAAAGCATATTACGGGTCTAAACTGATCCATTACGGCTATTTTCATCCACCTGGGTCGAAAGTTGTCGAATTTAACAGCAGAAATTGATTCCATACATTGATTTACTATTTAAAACGAAATATTGTACTCTACGACCTCATTAGGCTAAACCATTGCACCTAGCTTCCCACTTTGTGGAAAATTTGAATATCTAAAGCATATTACGGGTCTAAACTGATCTATTACGGCTATTTTCATCCACCTGGGTCGAAAGTTGTCGAAGTTAACAGCAGAAATTGATTCCATACAAAGATTTACTATTTAAAACTAAATATTGTACTCTACGACCTCATTGGGCTAAACCATTGCACCTAGCTTCCCAATTTGTGGAAAATTTGAATATCTAAAGCATATTACGGGTCTAAACTGATCTATTACGGCTATTTTCATCCACCTGGGTCGAAAGTTGTCGAATTTAACAGCAGAAATTGATTCCATACAAAGATTAACTATTTAAAACTAAATATTGTACTCTACGACCTCATTAAGCTAAACCATTGCACCTAGCTTCCCAATTTGTGGAAAATTTGAATATCTAAAGCATATTACGGGTCTAAACTGATCCATTACGGCTATTTTCATCCACCTGGGTCGAAAGTTGTCGAATTTAACAGCAGAAATTGATTCCATACAAAGATTAACTATTTAAAACTAAATATTGTACTCTACGACCTCATTAAGCTAAACAATTGCACCTAGCTTCCCACTTTGTGGAAAATTTGAATATCTAAAGCATATTACGGGTCTAAACTGATCTATTACGGCTATTTTCATCCACCTGGGTCGAAAGTTGTCGAATTTAACAGCAGAAATTGATTCCATACAAAGATTTACTATTTAAAACTAAATATTGTACTCTACGACCTCATTAGGCTAAACCATTGCACCTAGCTTCCCACTTTGTGGAAAATTTGAATATCTAAAGCATATTACGGGTCTAAACTGATCTATTACGGCTATTTTCATCCACCTGGGTCGAAAGTTGTCGAATTTAACAGCAGAAATTGATTCCATACAAAGATTTACTATTTAAAACTAAATATTGTACTCTACGACCTCATTGGGCTAAACCATTGCACCTAGCTTCCCAATTTGTGGAAAATTTGAATATCTAAAGCATATTACGGGCTTAAACTGATCCATTACGGCTATTTTCATCCACCTGGGTCGAAAGTTGTCGAAGTTAACAGCAGAGATTGACTCCATACAAAGATTTACCATTTTAAACTAAATATTGTACTCTACGACCTCATTGGGCTAAACCATTGCACCTAGCTTCCCAATTTGTGGAAAATTTGAATATCTAAAGCATATTACGGGTCTAAACTGATCCATTACGGCTATTTTCATCCACCTGGGTCGAAAGTTGTCGAAGTTAACAGCAGAAATTGATTCCATACAAAGATTTACTATTTAAAACTAAATATTGTACTCTACGACCTCATTAGGCTAAACCATTGCACCTAGCTTCCCACTTTGTGGAAAATTTGAATATCTAAAGCATATTACGGGTCTAAACTGATCTATTACGGCTATTTTCATCCACCTGGGTCGAAAGTTGTCGAATTTAACAGCAGAAATTGATTCCATACATAGATTTACTATTTAAAACGAAATATTGTACTCTACGACCTCATTAGGCTAAACCATTGCACCTAGCTTCCCACTTTGTGGAAAATTTGAATATCTAAAGCATATTACGGGTCTAAACTGATCTATTACGGCTATTTTCATCCACCTGGGTCGAAAGTTGTCGAATTTAACAGCAGAAATTGATTCCATACAAAGATTTACTATTTAAAACTAAATATTGTACTCTACGACCTCATTAGGCTAAACCATTGCACCTAGCTTCCCACTTTGTGGAAAATTTGAATATCTAAAGCATATTACGGGTCTAAACTGATCCATTACGGCTATTTTCATCCACCTGGGTCGAAAGTTGTCGAAGTTAACAGCAGAAATTGATTCCATACAAAGATTTACTATTTAAAACTAAATATTGTACTCTACGACCTCATTAGGCTAAACCATTGCACCTAGCTTCCCACTTTGTGGAAAATTTGAATATCTAAAGCATATTACGGGTCTAAACTGATCCATTACGGCTATTTTCATCCACCTGGGTCGAAAGTTGTCGAATTTAACAGCAGAAATTGATTCCATACAAAGATTTACTATTTAAAACGAAATATTGTACTCTACGACCTCATTAGGCTAAACCATTGCACCTAGCTTCCCAATTTGTGGAAAATTTGAATATCTAAAGCATATTACGGGTCTAAACTGATCTATTACGGCTATTTTCATCCACCTGGGTCGAAAGTTGTCGAATTTAACAGCAGAAATTGATTCCATACAAAGATTTACTATTTAAAACTAAATATTGTACTCTACGACCTCATTAGGCTAAACCACTGCACCTAGCTTCCCACTTTGTGGAAAATTTGAATATCTAAAGCATATTACGGGTCTAAACTGATCTATTACGGCTATTTTCATCCACCTGGGTCGAAAGTTGTCGAATTTAACAGCAGAAATTGATTCCATACAAAGATTAACTATTTAAAACTAAATATTGTACTCTACGACCTCATTAGGCTAAACCATTGCACCTAGCTTCCCACTTTGTGGAAAATTTGAATATCTAAAGCATATTACGGGTCTAAACTGATCTATTACGGCTATTTTCATCCACCTGGGTCGAAAGTTGTCGAATTTAACAGCAGAAATTGATTCCATACATTGATTTACTATTTAAAACGAAATATTGTACTCTACGACCTCATTAGGCTAAACCATTGCACCTAGCTTCCCACTTTGTGGAAAATTTGAATATCTAAAGCATATTACGGGTCTAAACTGATCTATTACGGCTATTTTCATCCACCTGGGTCGAAAGTTGTCGAATTTAACAGCAGAAATTGATTCCATACAAAGATTTACTATTTAAAACGAAATATTGTACTCTACGACCTCATTAGGCTAAACCATTGCACCTAGCTTCCCAATTTGTGGAAAATTTGAATATCTAAAGCATATTACGGGTCTAAACTGATCCATTACGGCTATTTTCATCCACCTGGGTCGAAAGTTGTCGAAGTTAACAGCAGAAATTGATTCCATACAAAGATTTACTATTTAAAACTAAATATTGTACTCTACGACCTCATTAGGCTAAACCATTGCACCTAGCTTCCCAATTTGTGGAAAATTTGAATATCTAAAGCATATTACGGGTCTAAACTGATCCATTACGGCTATTTTCATCCACCTGGGTCGAAAGTTGTCGAAGTTAACAGCAGAAATTGATTCCATACAAAGATTTACTATTTAAAACTAAATATTGTACTCTACGACCCCATTGGGCTAAACCATTGCACCTAGCTTCCCAATTTGTCGAAAATTTGAATATCTAAAGCATATTACGGGCTTAAACTGATCCATTACGGCTATTTTCATCCACCTGGGTCGAAAGTTGTCGAAGTTAACAGCAGAGATTGACTCCATACAAAGATTTACCATTTTAAACTAAATATTGTACTCTACGACCTCATTGGGCTAAACCATTGCACCTAGCTTTCCAATTTATGGAAAATTTGAATATCTAAAGCATATTACGGGTCTAAACTGATCCATTACGGCTATTTTCATCCACCTGGGTCGAAAGTTGTCGAAGTTAACAGCAGAAATTGATTCCATACAAAGATTTACTATTTAAAACTAAATATTGTACTCTACGACCTCATTAGGCTAAACCATTGCACCTAGCTTCCCACTTTGTGGAAAATTTGAATATCTAAAGCATATTACGGGTCTAAACTGATCTATTACGGCTATTTTCATCCACCTGGGTCGAAAGTTGTCGAATTTAACAGCAGAAATTGATTCCATACATTGATTTACTATTTAAAACGAAATATTGTACTCTACGACCTCATTAGGCTAAACCATTGCACCTAGCTTCCCACTTTGTGGAAAATTTGAATATCTAAAGCAAATTACGGGTCTAAACTGATCTATTACGGCTATTTTCATCCACCTGGGTCGAAAGTTGTCGAATTTAACAGCAGAAATTGATTCCATACAAAGATTTACTATTTAAAACTAAATATTGTACTCTACGACCTCATTAGGCTAAACCATTGCACCTAGCTTCCCAATTTGTGGAAAATTTGAATATCTAAAGCATATTACGGGTCTAAACTGATCCATTACGGCTATTTTCATCCACCTGGGTCGAAAGTTGTCGAATTTAACAGCAGAAATTGATTCCATACAAAGATTTACTATTTAAAACTAAATATTGTACTCTACGACCTCATTAGGCTAAACCATTGCACCTAGCTTCCCACTTTGTGGAAAATTTGAATATCTAAAGCATATTACGGGTCTAAACTGATCTATTACGGCTATTTTCATCCACCTGGGTCGAAAGTTGTCGAATTTAACAGCAGAAATTGATTCCATACAAAGATTTACTATTTAAAACTAAATATTGTACTCTACGACCTCATTAGGCTAAACCATTGCACCTAGCTTCCCACTTTGTGGAAAATTTGAATATCTAAAGCATATTACGGGTCTAAACTGATCTATTACGGCTATTTTCATCCACCTGGGTCGAAAGTTGTCGAATTTAACAGCAGAAATTGATTCCATACACAGATTAACTATTTAAAACTAAATATTGTACTCTACGACCTCATTAAGCTAAACCATTGCACCTAGCTTCCCACTTTGTGGAAAATTTGAATATCTAAAGCATATTACGGGTCTAAACTGATCCATTACGGCTATTTTCATCCACCTGGGTCGAAAGTTGTCCAATTTAACAGCAGAAATTGATTCCATACAAAGATTTACAATTTAAAACTAAATATTGTACTCTACGACCTCATTAGGCTAAACCATTGCACCTAGCTTCCCACTTTGTGGAAAATTTGAATATCTAAAGCATATTACGGGTCTAAACTGATCCATTACGGCTATTTTCATCCACCTGGGTCGAAAGTTGTCGAATTTAACAGCAGAAATTGATTCCATACAAAGATTTACAATTTAAAACTAAATATTGTACTCTACGACCTCATTAGGCTAAACCATTGCACCTAGCTTCCCACTTTGTGGAAAATTTGAATATCTAAAGCATATTACGGGTCTAAACTGATCCATTACGGCTATTTTCATCCACCTGGGTCGAAAGTTGTCGAATTTAACAGCAGAAATTGATTCCATACAAAGATTTACTATTTAAAACTAAATATTGTACTCTACGACCTCATTAGGCTAAACCATTGCACCTAGCTTCCCAATTTGTGGAAAATTTGAATATCTAAAGCATATTACGGGTCTAAACTGATCCATTACGCCTATTTTCATCCACCTGGGTCGAAAGTTGTCGAAGTTAACAGCAGAAATTGATTCCATACAAAGATTTACTATTTAAAACTAAATATTGTACTCTACGACCTCATTAGGCTAAACCATTGCACCTAGCTTCCCACTTTGTGGAAAATTTGAATATCTAAAGCATATTACGGGTCTAAACTGATCCATTACGGCTATTTTCATCCACCTGGGTCGAAAGTTGTCGAAGTTAACAGCAGAAATTGATTCCATACAAAGATTTACTATTTAAAACTAAATATTGTACTCTACGACCTCATTAGGCTAAACCATTGCACCTAGCTTCCCACTTTGTGGAAAATTTGAATATCTAAAGCATATTACGGGTCTAAACTGATCCATTACGGCTATTTTCATCCACCTGGGTCGAAAGTTGTCGAAGTTAACAGCAGAGATTGACTCCATACAAAGATTTACCATTTTAAACAAAATATTGTACTCTACGACCTCATTGGGCTAAACCATTGCACCTAGCTTCCCAATTTATGGGAAATTTGAATATCTAAAGCATATTACGGGTCTAAACTGATCCATTACGGCTATTTTCATCCACCTGGGTCGAAAGTTGTCGAAGTTAACAGCAGAAATTGATTCCATACAAAGATTTACTATTTAAAACTAAACATTGTACTCTACGACCTCATTGGGCTAAACCATTGCACCTAGCTTCCCACTTTGTGGAAAATTTGAATATCTAAAGCATATTACGGGTCTAAACTGATCCATTACGGCTATTTTCATCCACCTGGGTCGAAAGTTGTCGAATTTAACAGCAGAAATTGATTCCATACAAAGATTAACAATTTAAAACTAAATATTGTACTCTACGACCTCATTAAGCTAAACCATTGCACCTAGCTTCCCACTTTGTGGAAAATTTGAATATCTAAAGCATATTACGGGTCTAAACTGATCTATTACGGCTATTTTCATCCACCTGGGTCGAAAGTTGTCGAATTTAACAGCAGAAATTGATTCCATACAAAGATTAACTATTTAAAACTAAATATTGTACTCTACGACCTCATTAAGCTAAACCATTGCACCTAGCTTCCCACTTTGTGGAAAATTTGAATATCTAAAGCATATTACGGGTCTAAACTGATCTATTACGGCTATTTTCATCCACCTGGGTCGAAAGTTGTCGAATTTAACAGCAGAAATTGATTCCATACAAAGATTAACTATTGTGAACTAAATATTGTACTCTACGACCTCATTAAGCTAAACCATTGCACCTAGCTTCCCACTTTGTGGAAAATTTGAATATCTAAAGCATATTACGGGTCTAAACTGATCCATTACGGCTATTTTCATCCACCTGGGTCGAAAGTTGTCGAAGTTAACAGCAGAAATTGATTCCATACAAAGATTTACTATTTAAAACTAAATATTGTACTCTACGACCTCATTAGGCTAAACCATTGCACCTAGCTTCCCACTTTGTGAAAAATTTGAATATCTAAAGCATATTACGGGTCTAAACTGATCCATTACGGCTATTTTCATCCACCTGGGTCGAAAGTTGTCGAATTTAACAGCAGAAATTGATTCCATACAAAGATTTACTATTTAAAACGAAATATTGTACTCTACGACCTCATTAGGCTAAACCATTGCACCTAGCTTCCCACTTTGTGAAAAATTTGAATATCTAAAGCATATTACGGGTCTAAACTGATCCATTACGGCTATTTTCATCCACCTGGGTCGAAAGTTGTCGAAGTTAACAGCAGAAATTGATTCCATACAAAGATTTACTATTTAAAACTAAATATTGTACTCTACGACCTCATTAGGCTAAACCATTGCACCTAGCTTCCCAATTTGTGGAAAATTTGAATATCTAAAGCATATTACGGGTCTAAACTGATCCATTACGGCTATTTTCATCCACCTGGGTCGAAAGTTGTCGAAGTTAACAGCAGAAATTGATTCCATACAAAGATTTACTATTTAAAACTAAATATTGTACTCTACGACCTCATTAGGCTAAACCATTGCACCTAGCTTCCCACTTTGTGGAAAATTTGAATATCTAAAGCATATTACGGGTCTAAACTGATCCATTACGGCTATTTTCATCCACCTGGGTCGAAAGTTGTCGAATTTAACAGCAGAAATTGATTCCATACAAAGATTTACTATTTAAAACTAAATATTGTACTCTACGACCTCATTAGGCTAAACCATTGCACCTAGCTTCCCACTTTGTGGAAAATTTGAATATCTAAAGCATATTACGGGTCTAAACTGATCCATTACGGCTATTTTCATCCACCTGGGTCGAAAGTTGTCGAAGTTAACAGCAGAAATTGATTCCATACAAAGATTTACTATTTAAAACTAAATATTGTACTCTACGACCTCATTAGGCTAAACCATTGCACCTAGCTTCCCACTTTGTGAAAAATTTGAATATCTAAAGCATATTACGGGTCTAAACTGATCCATTACGGCTATTTTCATCCACCTGGGTCGAAAGTTGTCGAATTTAACAGCAGAAATTGATTCCATACAAAGATTTACTATTTAAAACTAAATATTGTACTCTACGACCTCATTAGGCTAAACCATTGCACCTAGCTTCCCACTTTGTGAAAAATTTGAATATCTAAAGCATATTACGGGTCTAAACTGATCCATTACGGCTATTTTCATCCACCTGGGTCGAAAGTTGTCGAAGTTAACAGCAGAAATTGATTCCATACAAAGATTTACTATTTAAAACTAAATATTGTACTCTACGACCTCATTAGGCTAAACCATTGCACCTAGCTTCCCACTTTGTGGAAAATTTGAATATCTAAAGCATATTACGGGTCTAAACTGATCCATTACGGCTATTTTCATCCACCTGGGTCGAAAGTTGTCGAATTTAACAGCAGAAATTGATTCCATACAAAGATTTACTATTTAAAACTAAATATTGTACTCTACGACCTCATTAGGCTAAACCATTGCACCTAGCTTCCCACTTTGTGAAAAATTTGAATATCTAAAGCATATTACGGGTCTAAACTGATCCATTACGGCTATTTTCATCCACCTGGGTCGAAAGTTGTCGAAGTTAACAGCAGAAATTGATTCCATACAAAGATTTACTATTTAAAACTAAATATTGTACTCTACGACCTCATTAGGCTAAACCATTGCACCTAGCTTCCCACTTTGTGGAAAATTTGAATATCTAAAGCATATTACGGGTCTAAACTGATCTATTACGGCTATTTTCATCCACCTGGGTCGAAAGTTGTCGAATTTAACAGCAGAAATTGATTCCATACAAAGATTAACTATTTAAAACTAAATATTGTACTCTACGACCTCATTATTGGCTAAACCATTGCACCTAGCTTCCCACTTTGTGGAAAATTTGAATATCTAAAGCATATTACGGGTCTAAACTGATCTATTACGGCTATTTTCATCCACCTGGGTCGAAAGTTGTCGAATTTAACAGCAGAAATTGATTCCATACACTCAGAAAAATTTTCTTCCTAGATTTAAGGAAACAGTCTGCCTTAAATACAAAAATGGACTATAATTGATCTATTTAGGTAATTTTTTACCTAAACAGGTCAAATCTGGACTAAAATGTCAAAATTTAGGCAAACATTTTTAGGCTATGGTAAGCCTAAAATCTAGGTCCAATTACCTAAAATTTTATGCTTTGGACATGATATGCATATAATTTATCAACTTTTTATTATCTCTTGACTTGATTTGGTTGCAACCATCGAATTGAAAGCGGTATTTTATGACCGTTGCATTTCCGCACATAGCAATTTGGAAAACTATTCATGACAAGATTGCTCTAAACATGACTATTGTCATGCAGTTTTTTGAACAGACAAGCTTGTGATATAAAAACCTGGAATAATTGAAAATATAAGACCCAATAATTCTTTACTCCATTGAGGACAAATGTTGAAAATTAACCTCCTAGGACCGCTTTCAAACCGCTAGCGGTAACCATATTAAAAATAGTTAGAAGGCTAAGTCTGCAGAATCGTTCTACCACTGTTAGACGAGTTTTTCCACTTCAATACCTATTCAAAACCGCTCAATCATTAAAACAAGATAAAAAGTTTTATTCCGCAGATATCACAAAAAAACTAGTAAGCGCGAGTTTCTTAGCCAAAGAAACCCATTCTCAGTCCACTCTTTGTCATATAAGAAACCCCGTGTCCAAGTCTTAACTTCGTACACCAAATATAAATTTTTAGAAATTTATTGCCTAAAAGGCCTAAAATTGCCTAAATATTAAGGAAAAATTACCTAAAAAGGAGCCAAGGCTATTGGGGCCCTAAGG
The DNA here is from genome assembly GCA_018904275.1 of Lordiphosa clarofinis. Classification (NCBI taxonomy): domain Eukaryota; kingdom Metazoa; phylum Arthropoda; class Insecta; order Diptera; family Drosophilidae; genus Lordiphosa; species Lordiphosa clarofinis. The sequence continues at coordinate 46,150 of JAEIGQ010000460.1, forward strand.
TTTAGGTATTTCGATTTTAGGCAAACTATGCCCTAAAATTTAGGTAAAAATTGTCTTAGTTTTAAGGAATGTCATGTTCTAAGATTGAGGAATTAGTTTCCTAAACTTAAAGGTATGATATGTACTTGAATTTAGGTATGAATTATATAAAACTTAGGCGTTTTATGCCCTAAAATGCAGGAATAAATTACCTAAATTTTAAGCATCTGATGTCCTAAAATTGCTGCAATTAATATTAATATTTTAGGTATTATATTTGCCAAAATGAAGAAAAGAAACTAATCCAAATTTTAGACATTTGCGGTCCTCCAACTGAGGCATAAAATACTAAAGTTTTAAGAATGTTATGTCTTGAGATTGAGGTTATTAAAATTTAATTTTTTAGGTATTGATATGAGTTGGGAGAGTTATGCGTATATATTAAAGATTAAAGCTTTAAAGCAATTGATAATTTTTTACCATCTATTGCTGGCACACCTCTAACTCCATCACTAAATACGAAAGTATTTCAATCGAAGTGCCTTTGTGTATTATTGCTAAATAAATTCGGAGACGTCTGGACTTTACATAAAATAAAATAAATAAATTTTTTGTAAAAAAAAATATGTGAAAAAGACTAGCAAGCCCGACTGCAAAAACCCTTATACCTGCGAAAGTGTCTGCTCAGATGTATGTATTAAGCTGCTGCTGAAAACTAACTTGATCTGCCCGCAAGTCCCAGATGTAAATCTCTCCTACGGGTCGGACCTCTGTCTCTTACCATCTCTAAGATTTGTTTGATTATACGCTTCTGGCTATATAAACTCGTCTGTTGATGCTGATCAAGAATATTTATATATTGTAGGGCCGGAGATGCGTCCTTCTGGCTGCGAACTTTCATTTGCTCATAATTTATCTTTCTTCTATCAGGAATAGGATATGAGAACCGATTATATGAAGCATTGGGCCTATTTTTCTATTGAATACACTCTAAAATATATTATTTTACTTATTGTATTGTATATTGTATATCGTGCTAAAAATAATAGCTCTTTTATATTATTTATTATCGATGCTTTAATATAGTTATAAAAATAATAAACAATGTAACTTTTGTAAGAAATGTGTTATTACATAAAACCTGAATTGTCTAGAGCTATGGATAGTTAATACCCTGTTTTAGGACTCAAAATGACTAAATTTTAGGAAATTTTTACCTTAATCCTAGCATATAAATCATAATTTAGGCAATTTCTGCCTCAATTTTAGGGCATAGAGTAAATAGTATTTAGGTAAGGTATGTCCTAAAAATTAGGACCCCCATTGCCTTGGCGCCTTTTTAGGTAATTTTTCCTAAATATTTAGGCAATTTTTGGCCTTTTTAGGCAATAAATTTTTTTGAGTGTACAAAGATTAACTATTTTAAACTAAATATTGTACTCTACGACCTCATTAAGCTAAACCATTGCACCTAGCTTCCCACTTTGTGGAAAATTTGAATATCTAAAGCATATCGTAAAGACCCGTAGGTCTAAACTGATCCATTACGGCTATTTTCATCCACCTGGGTCGAAAGTTGTCGAAGTTAACAGCAGAAATTGATTTCATACAAAGATTTACTATTTAAAACTAAATATTGTACTCTACGACCTCATTAGGCTAAACCATTGCACCTAGCATCCCAATTTGTGGAAAATTTGAATATCTAAAGCATATTACGGGTCTAAACTGATCCATTACGGCTATTTTCATCCACCTGGGTCGAAAGTTGTCGAAGTTAACAGCAGAAATTGATTCCATACAAAGATTTACTATTTAAAACTAAATATTGTACTCTACGACCTCATTAGGCTAAACCATTGCACCTAGCTTCCCAATTTGTGGAAAATTTGAATATCTAAAGCATATTACGGGTCTAAACTGATCCATTACGGCTGTTTTCATCCACCTGGGTCGAAAGTTGTCGAATTTAACAGCAGAAATTGATTCCATACAAAGATTAACTATTTAAAACTAAATATTGTACTCTACGACCTCATTAGGCCAAACCATTGCACCTAGCTTCCCAATTTGTGGAAAATTTGAATATCTAAAGCATATTACGGGTCTAAACTGATCCATTACGGCTATTTTCATCCACCTGGGTCGAAAGTTGTCGAAGTTAACAGCAGAAATTGATTCCATACAAAGATTTACTATTTAAAACTAAATATTGTACTCTACGACCTCATTGGGCAAAACCATTGCACCTAGCTTCCCAATTTGTGGAAAATTTGAATATCTAAAGCATATTACGGGCTTAAACTGATCCATTACGGCTATTTTCATCCACCTGGGTCGAAAGTTGTCGAAGTTAACAGCAGAGATTGACTCCATACAAAGATTTACCATTTTAAACTAAATATTGTACTCTACGACCTCATTGGGCTAAACCATTGCACCTAGCTTCCCAATTTATGGAAAATTTGAATATCTAAAGCATATTACGGGTCTAAACTGATCCATTACGGCTATTTTCATCCACCTGGGTCGAAAGTTGTCGAAGTTAACAGCAGAGATTGACTCCATACAAAGATTTACCATTTTAAACTAAATATTGTACTCTACGACCTCATTGGGCTAAACCATTGCACCTAGCTTCCCAATTTATGGAAAATTTGAATATCTAAAGCATATTACGGGTCTAAACTGATCCATTACGGCTATTTTCATCCACCTGGGTCGAAAGTTGTCGAAGTTAACAGCAGAAATTGATTCCATACAAAGATTTACTATTTAAAACTAAATATTGTACTCTACGACCTCATTAGGCTAAACCATTGCACCTAGCTTCCCACTTTGTGGAAAATTTGAATATCTAAAGCATATTACGGGTCTAAACTGATCTATTACGGCTATTTTCATCCACCTGGGTCGAAAGTTGTCGAATTTAACAGCAGAAATTGATTCCATACACAGATTAACTATTTAAAACTAAATATTGTACTCTACGACCTCATTAAGCTAAACCATTGCACCTAGCTTCCCACTTTGTGGAAAATTTGAATATCTAAAGCATATTACGGGTCTAAACTGATCCATTACGGCTATTTTCATCCACCTGGGTCGAAAGTTGTCGAATTTAACAGCAGAAATTGATTCCATACAAAGATTTACTATTTAAAACTAAATATTGTACTCTACGACCTCATTAGGCTAAACCATTGCACCTAGCTTCCCACTTTGTGGAAAATTTGAATATCTAAAGCATATTACGGGTCTAAACTGATCCATTACGGCTATTTTCATCCACCTGGGTCGAAAGTTGTCCAATTTAACAGCAGAAATTGATTCCATACAAAGATTTACAATTTAAAACTAAATATTGTACTCTACGACCTCATTAGGCTAAACCATTGCACCTAGCTTCCCACTTTGTGGAAAATTTGAATATCTTAAGCATATTACGGGTCTAAACTGATCTATTACGGCTATTTTCATCCACCTGGGTCGAAAGTTGTCGAATTTAACAGCAGAAATTGATTCCATACACAGATTAACTATTTAAAACTAAATATTGTACTCTACGACCTCATTAAGCTAAACCATTGCACCTAGCTTCCCACTTTGTGGAAAATTTGAATATCTAAAGCATATTACGGGTCTAAGCTGATCCATTACGGCTATTTTCATCCACCTGGGTCGAAAGTTGTCGAAGTTAACAGCAGAAATTGATTCCATACAAAGATTTACTATTTAAAACTAAATATTGTACTCTACGACCTCATTAGGCTAAACCATTGCACCTAGCTTCCCAATTTGTGGAAAATTTGAATATCTAAAGCATATTACGGGTCTAAACTGATCCATTACGGCTATTTTCATCCACCTGGGTCGAAAGTTGTAGAATTTAACAGCAGAAATTGATTCCATACAAAGATTTACTATTTAAAACTAAATATTGTACTCTACGACCTCATTAGGCTAAACCATTGCACCTAGCTTCCCAATTTGTGGAAAATTTGAATATCTAAAGCATATTACGGGTCTAAACTGATCCATTACGGCTATTTTCATCCACCTGGGTCGAAAGTTGTCGAAGTTAACAGCAGAAATTGATTCCATACAAAGATTTACTATTTAAAACTAAATATTGTACTCTACGACCTCTTTAGGCTAAACCATTGCACCTAGCTTCCCAATTTGTGGAAAATTTGAATATCTAAAGCATATTACGGGTCTAAACTGATCCATTACGGCTATTTTCATCCACCTGGGTCGAAAGTTGTTGAATTTAACAGCAGAAATTGATTCCATACAAAGATTTACTATTTAAAACTAAATATTGTACTCTACGACCTCATTAGGATAAACCATTGCACCTAGCATCCCAATTTGTGGAAAATTTGAATATCTAAGGCATATTACGGGTCTAAACTGATCCATTACGGCTATTTTCATCCACCTGGGTCGAAAGTTGTCGAATTTAACAGCAGAAATTGATTCCATACAAAGATTAACTATTTAAAACTAAATATTGTACTCTACGACCTCATTAAGCTAAACCATTGCACCTAGCTTCCCACTTTGTGGAAAATTTGAATATCTAAAGCATATTACGGGTCTAAACTGATCTATTACGGCTATTTTCATCCACCTGGGTCGAAAGTTGTCGAAGTTAACAGCAGAGATTGACTCCATACAAAGATTTACCATTTTAAACTAAATATTGTACTCTACGACCTCATTGGGCTAAACCATTGCACCTAGCTTCCCAATTTATGGAAAATTTGAATATCTAAAGCATATTACGGGTCTAAACTGATCCATTACGGCTATTTTCATCCACCTGGGTCGAAAGTTGTCGAAGTTAACAGCAGAAATTGATTCCATACAAAGATTTACTATTTAAAACTAAATATTGTACTCTACGACCTCATTGGGCTAAACCATTGCACCTAGCTTCCCACTTTGTGGAAAATTTGAATATCTAAAGCATATTACGGGTCTAAACTGATCTATTACGGCTATTTTCATCCACCTGGGTCGAAAGTTGTCGAATTTAACAGCAGAAATTGATTCCATACAAAGATTAACTATTTAAAACAAAATATTGTACTCTACGACCTCATTAAGCTAAACCATTGCACCTAGCTTCCCACTTTGTGGAAAATTTGAATATCTAAAGCATATTACGGGTCTAAACTGATCTATTACGGCTATTTTCATCCACCTGGGTCGAAAGTTGTCGAATTTAACAGCAGAAATTGATTCCATACAAAGATTAACTATTTAAAACTAAATATTGTACTCTACGACCTCATTAAGCTAAACCATTGCACCTAGCTTCCCACTTTGTGGAAAATTTGAATATCTAAAGCATATTACGGGTCTAAACTGATCTATTACGGCTATTTTCATCCACCTGGGTCGAAAGTTGTCGAATTTAACAGCAGAAATTGATTCCATACAAAGATTAACTATTTTAAACTAAATATTGTACTCTACGACCTCATTAGGCTAAACCATTGCACCTAGCTTCCCACTTTGTGGAAAATTTGAATATCTAAAGCATATTACGGGTCTAAACTGATCCATTACGGATATTTTCATCCACCTGGGTCGAAAGTTGTCGAAGTTAACAGCAGAAATTGATTTCATACAAAGATTTACTATTTAAAACTAAATATTGTACTCTACGACCTCATTAGGCTAAACCATTGCACCTAGCATCCCAATTTGTGGAAAATTTGAATATCTAAAGCATATTACGGGTCTAAACTGATCCATTACGGCTATTTTCATCCACCTGGGTCGAAAGTTGTCGAAGTTAACAGCAGAATTTGATTCCATACAAAGATTTACTATTTAAAACTAAATATTGTACTCTACGACCTCATTAGGCTAAACCATTGCACCTAGCTTCCCAATTTGTGGAAAATTTGAATATCTAAAGCATATTACGGGTCTAAACTGATCCATTACGGCTGTTTTCATCCACCTGGGTCGAAAGTTGTCGAATTTAACAGCAGAAATTGATTCCATACAAAGATTAACTATTTAAAACTAAATATTGTACTCTACGACCTCATTAAGCTAAACCATTGCACCTAGCTTCCCACTTTGTGGAAAATTTGAATATCTAAAGCATATTACGGGTCTAAACTGATCCATTACGGCTATTTTCATCCACCTGGGTCGAAAGTTGTCGAAGTTAACAGCAGAAATTGATTCCATACAAAGATTTACTATTTAAAACTAAATATTGTACTCTACGACCTCATTAGGCTAAACCATTGCACCTAGCTTCCCAATTTGTGGAAAATTTGAATATCTAAAGCATATTACGGGTCTAAACTGATCCATTACGGCTATTTTCATCCACCTGGGTCGAAAGTTGTCGAAGTTAACAGCAGAAATTGATTCCATACAAAGATTTACTATTTAAAACTAAATATTGTACTCTACGACCTCATTAGGCTAAACCATTGCACCTAGCTTCCCAATTTGTGGAAAATTTGAATATCTAAAGCATATTACGGGTCTAAACTGATCCATTACGGCTATTTTCATCCACCTGGGTCGAAAGTTGTCGAATTTAACAGCAGAAATTGATTCCAATTTAAAACTAAATATTGTACTCTACGACCTCATTAAGCTAAACCATTGCACCTAGCTTCCCACTTTGTGGAAAATTTGAATATCTAAAGCATATTACGGGTCTAAACTGATCTATTACGGCTATTTTCATCCACCTGGGTCGAAAGTTGTCGAATTTAACAGCAGAAATTGATTCCATACAAAGATTTACTATTTAAAACTAAATATTGTTCTCTACGACCTCATTAGGCTAAACCATTGCACCTAGCTTCCCAATTTGTGGAAAATTTGAATATCTAAAGCATATTACGGGTTTAAACTGATCCATTACGGCTATTTTCATCCACCTGGGTCGAAAGTTGTCGAATTTTACAGCAGAGATTGACTCCATACAAAGATTTTCCATTTTAATCTAAATATTGTACTCTACGACCTCATTGGGCTAAACCATTGCACCTAGCTTCCCAATTTATGGAAAATTTGAATATCTAAAGCATATTACGGGTCTAAACTGATCCATTACGGCTATTTTCATCCACCTGGGTCGAAAGTTGTCGAATTTAACAGCAGAAATTGATTCCATACAAAGATTAACTATTTAAAACTAAATATTGTACTCTACGACCTCATTAGGCTAAACCATTGCACCTAGCTTCCCAATTTGTGGAAAATTTGAATATCTAAAGCATATTACGGGTCTAAACTGATCCATTACGGCTATTTTCATCCACCTGGGTCGAAAGTTGTCGAAGTTAACAGCAGAAATTGACTCCATACAAAGATTTACCATTTTAAACTAAATATTGTACTCTACGACCTCATTAGGCTAAACCATTGCACCTAGCTTCCCAATTTATGGAAAATTTGAATATCTAAAGCATATTACGGGTCTAAACTGATCCATTACGGCTATTTTCATTTAGATTTACTATTTAAATCTAAATATTGTACTCTACGACCTCATTAGGCTAAACCATTGCACCTAGCTTCCCAATTTATGGAAAATTTGAATATCTAAAGCATATTACGGGTCTAAACTGATCCATTACGGCTATTTTCATCCACCTGGGTCGAAAGTTGTCGAAGTTAACAGCAGAAATTGATTCCATACAAAGATTAACTATTTAAAACTAAATATTGTACTCTACGACCTCATTAGGCTAAACCATTGCACCTAGCTTCCCAATTTGTGGAAAATTTGAATATCTAAAGCATATTACGGGTCTAAACTGATCCATTACGGCTATTTTCATCCACCTGGGTCGAAAGTTGTCGAAGTTAACAGCAGAAATTGATTCCATACAAAGATTTACTATTTACAACTAAATATTGTACTCTACGACCTCATTAGGCTAAACCATTGCACCTAGCTTCCCAATTTGTGGAAAATTTGAATATCTAAAGCATATTACGGGTCTAAACTGATCCATTACGGCTATTTTCATCCACCTGGGTCGAAAGTTGTCGAATTTAACAGCAGAAATTGATTCCATACAAAGATTAACTATTTAAAACTAAATTTTGTACTCTACGACCTCATTAGGCTAAACCATTGCACCTAGCTTCCCAATTTGTGGAAAATTTGAATATCTAAAGCATATTACGGGTCTAAACTGATCCATTACGGCTATTTTCATCCACCTGGGTCGAAAGTTGTCGAAGTTAACAGCAGAGATTGACTCCATACAAAGATTTACCATTTTAAACTAAATATTGTACTCTACGACCTCATTGGGCTAAACCATTGCACCTAGCTTCCCAATTTATGGAAAATTTGAATATCTAAAGCATATTACGGGTCTAAACTGATCCATTACGGCTATTTTCATCCACCTGGGTCGAAAGTTGTCGAAGTTAACAGCAGAAATTGATTCCATACAAAGATTTACTATTTAAAACTAAATATTGTACTCTACGACCTCATTAGGCTAAACCATTGCACCTAGCTTCCCAATTTGTGGAAAATTTGAATATCTAAAGCATATTACGGGTCTAAACTGATCCATTACGGCTATTTTCATCCACCTGGGTCGAAAGTTGTCGAAGTTAACAGCAGAAATTGATTCCATACAAAGATTTACTATTTAAAACTAAATATTGTACTCTACGACCTCATTAGGCTAAACCATTGCACCTAGCTTCCCACTTTGTGGAAAATTTGAATATCTAAAGCATTTAACGGGTCTAAACTGATCTATTACGGCTATTTTCATCCACCTGGGTCGAAAGTTGTCGAATTTAACAGCAGAAATTGATTCCATACAAAGATTTACTATTTAAAACTAAATATTGTACTCTACGACCTCATTAGGCTAAACCATTGCACCTAGCTTCCCAATTTGTGGAAAATTTGAATATCTAAAGCATATTACGGGTCTAAACTGATCCATTACGGCTATTTTCATCCACCTGGGTCGAAAGTTGTCGAAGTTAACAGCAGAAATTGATTCCATACAAAGATTTACTATTTAAAACTAAATATTGTACTCTACGACCTCATTAGGCTAAACCATTGCACCTAGCTTCCCAATTTGTGGAAAATTTGAATATCTAAAGCATATTACGGGTCTAAACTGATCTATTACGGCTATTTTCATCCACCTGGGTCGAAAGTTGTCGAATTTAACAGCAGAAATTGATTCCATTCATAGATTTACTATTTAAAACGAAATATTGTACTCTACGACCTCATTAGGCTAAACCATTGCACCTAGCTTCCCACTTTGTGGAAAATTTGAATATCTAAAGCATATTACTGGTCTAAACTGATCTATTACGGCTATTTTCATCCACCTGGGTCGAAAGTTGTCGAATTTAACAGCAGAAATTGATTCCATACATAGATTTACTATTTCTTCTTCTTCTTCTTTATTGGCCCGATGCTTGCATCACAACCGTTTGACGGTCTCGGCCGCTGCAACTAATGTCCGCCAGTCGCTTCTGCTCCGTGCGAGCTGGCACCAGTTTTTCACGCCAAGCTTAGAAATGTCTTTCCGCACCTGGTCGTCCCACCTTAGAGGTGGTCGTCCCACCTTGCCTTGTCCCAGTTCTTTCGCATTCCTCTTGTAGACCATTTTTGCTGGAGCTTGATCATCCATACGGGTAACATGTCCCAGCCAGCGCAGCCGCTGTTGCTTTATGCGCTTGACCAGACTAGTATCCCCATAGAGCTCATACAGTTCGTCATTCCTTCGGATGCGAAAGTCCTCGCCAACTTTCAAAGGTCCATAAATCCTGCGAAGAATCTTTCGCTCGAAAACGCCAATCGCCGCCTCATCCGCTGATGATATTGCCCATGCTTCTGCGCCGTATTGCAGGACTGGGATGATAAGCGACTTATATAGCGCTATTTTTGTTCTTCGCTTGAGGTTTCTGCTCTTGAGCTCCCTACTTAGCCCGTAATAGCATCGGTTTGCGAGCGTGATTCTTCTTCGAATTTCCAGGCTGATGTTGTTGTCGCCGGTTATCATCGTTCCGAGGTAGACAAAGTCCTCTACAACTTTAAAGTTGTACTCTCCCATTGCAACAGATTGCCCAATTTGTGTGTACTTCTGTTTCGAGGACACTAGGTACTTCGTCTTGTCCTCGTTTACCGCTAAACCCATTAGCTCAGACTGCTTCTCAATCTCTGAAAACGCATTGCTTACTGCCTGTTCGGTTTTGCCGATAATGTCAATATCATCGGCATATGCGAGTAGCATTACATCTTTATTAAAGATGGTGCCCGATCTGTTGGCATTTGGGCACTGGCGCAGTATATACTCCATCAGCAGATTAAAGAAGTCACACGATAAGGTGTCACCCTGCCTAAAACCTCTTTTGGTATCAAAAGGCTCGGAGAGGTTCGTTCCTATTTTGACGGAGCTTTGAGTGCTTCTCAACGTCATCATGCAAAGTCGAACGTACTTTGCTGGAATACCTAAAGTAGACAGGGCTTCGAAAAACCTTGACCTTATCGGCGTGTCGAAAGCGGCTTTGTAATCGATAAAAAGATGGTGATTTTCGATGTTTCTCTCATAGGTCTTCTCCAGAATTTGGCGCAATGTGAATATCTGGTCTGTGGTGGACTTACCAGGTCTAAAGCCACACTGATAAGGTCCAATCAGTGTATCAACAAGCGGCTTTAGACGTTCACAAATAATGCGGGACAGAACCTTATATGCGATGGGGAGGAGACTGATCCCGCGGTAGTTGGCGCAAACAGAGAACACTTAGATTCCAATCGTCGGGCATGCTTTCGTCAACCCATATACGGCACAGAAGTTGGTGCATGCACCTTACCAATTCTTCGCCTCCAGCCTTGAACAATTCAGCGGGCAGCTCATCAGCGCCTGGTGATTTGTTGTTCTTTAGCCTTCGTATGGCTAAACAGACTTCCTGTTGGGTCGGCGGGTCTATCTCAATGTTGTCGATTGGTGGCATCGTTACTTCTCTAGAGGCGGCATCCTGTTCGTCATCGCCTCCCAGTAGGTTGGAGAAGTAACTTCTCCATTTGTTAAGCGCCACTTGCGGATCTGTGACAAAATTCCCCTGTTCGTCTTTGCATTGTGCGACTCTGGGCTTGAAACCTTCTGTTAATTGCTTAATCTTTTGGTAAAATTTTCGAGTCTCACTCATGCCGAATAACATCTCGACTTCCTCGCGCATTCGCCTTTCCTGCTCCAACTTTTTTCTTCTAAAAAGGCGTTTCTCCTCTTTCTTTTTCTCCAGGTATCGCTCTTTAGCAGCCCGCGTTACTCTCGACTGCAGAGTTCTCCTGTAGGCAGCATTTTTCTCTGCAGTAGCGCGTCGGCACTCCTCGTCGTACCAAGACCGCTTTCGGGGGGGCTCGGAGTACCCGAGTATCTCCTTGGCAGCCGTACTCATGGAGTGCGATATACGCTGCCACCATTCGCATATATCGGAAGGGAATGGGGAGGTTTCCCTGAGCAGTTGGGCGAGTTTAGCTGAGTAGGCTTCAGAGGTCCCTTGTGATTGCAGCTTCTCGACGTTTAGCTTTCGACGTGTGCCAGAGCGTGAGGCATGTGCCACACTGAGCCGCGTGCGTACCTTGGCTGCAACCAGGTAATGATCCGAGTCTATGTTGGCTCCTCGAATCGCACGCACGTCTAGCACACTCGATGAATGCCTTCCGTCGATCACAACGTGATCAATCTGATTTCGTGTTCGTTGACCAGGGGACTTCCAGGTCGCCTTATGGATATCGAGGTGTTCAAATCTGGTACTACTTATGACCATGTTCCGGCCAGCAGCGAAGCCTATTAGCCTCTCTCCGTTACCGGAGGTTGTTTCATGAAGGCTGAATCGTCCGACTGTCGATCCAAAAACTCCTTCTCTCCCGACTTTCGCGTTAAAATCGCCTAGCACGATCTTTATGTCGTGATCGGGGCAGCGCTCGTATAATTGTTCCAGGCGCTCATAGAATTCATCTTTTATCGTGCCGTCCTTGTCTTCTGTTGGCGCGTGAGCACAGATAAGGCTAATATTAAAATATTTTGCCTTAAGTCTGAGCGCGGCTAGCCGTTCATCAACTGGTGTGAAGCTGATGACAGAGCGACGCAGTCTATCACTCACTGCAAAGCCGCACCCAAACTCGTGCTTGGAGACATGCCCGCTGTAGTGTATCTCCCAGGGGGGTGGTGGTTTCTCTTCTGTCTTCTCTTTTGGTAGCGTTATTATCTTGCTCCCATGTCCAATCCATCGCATTTCCTGGAGTGCGGTAACGTCCGATGAATATTTTTTGAGGACTTTCACCAAGGCGATATCATCACCATCTCTGTTGAGGGTGCGGACATTCCAGGTGCATATTCTCAAATCGTGGTCCTTAAAACGTTTGCGTGGGTCGTCGTCAGGGGGGGTCCGTATCCGAGGCATTGTAGTCGCAGTTTTCATTGGTGGAGATTTTTACGATGGTGGGTACCAAACCCGACGCACTAACCCTATATATTATACCCTGTAGGGAAGGGGGGGGACGCCGCTCATGTTAGTCAGCAGCGAATGCGGGTGCACTGCCACTGCTTCCGGTGGTCACCACGAGGAGGTGTGAGTCGACTTGAGACGTAGTAATTTCTATTTGGTCATAGTGCTTAAAATGGGAGGATTTTCAGGATATTGAAGGAATATATTTGATCAATAAAACGCATATTCATATGATTTAAACAAAGCAGAGTTCGAGCCGAGATAAAATAGATTTTGTTTTTTTAGGCTTTTCTGTTTCATAGTTCTCAATGATGAAAGACACGAAACTGTCTTACGGTGATTGGCAAAGTTTAAAAGGGCCAATCAAGCACGCATACACACTTGCTGTTTACAGAGGCACACGCGCAACACACATGGGACATGTGTGCAAAAGACACTTTCGGCAGATTTGGTAAATGTTTCATAAAAACAAATATACAAATTCAGCCATCTGGTTAAATTAAAGTATAAACAGTGATATGCAGGTAACTCATATTTTTTCCGTTAAAGATATGTTTGTTCTTAGTCAAAATCAAGTTCCACATTTGTGGATATATAAAAATGGCTATTATTTAAATTTGGAAAATGCAAAAAACGCAGCAACGAACGATGCCCCGGTTGTGGACTACGCTGTAGTACGCTGCAGGAACCTAAGCCTACTCACAAAACATTAAGAAAAGGACTAGATCGCCCTTGCCATCATTGGAAGATGGAGCACCTATACCTTTGCCAACTTCTGGTATCCCAAATTTAAAAAACCACTGGGAAAGGAATGAAAAAAGGCAAGCCAGGATATGATCTTTCGGATGTGCTTATCGCTTTGAGGTATACAGTATTATATTTTTTTCACCTTCCTGTAAACAAAAGCTCTTTCATCATTCTGAAGTAATTTTTAACTTACTGACAACAATATTCCTAAAAAAGTTAATCGGCAAAATTTATTCAATTAGTTTATAAAGTACACAGAAAAAAAAAACGTCGAGATATTTTTAATCTTTTAAATCTTGGAGTAAGCCCGGCCCGAGCTTGAAATTTTAATCTCGATTTTTAGGATATTCTACACAATTCAATCTTTAAGGATTGGTCCATTCCTTCCGAGCTTGTATCATTCCAAATGTGCTTACTACAATCCCTTTCGAGATCACATGCCCATTAATTAGAGAGCGAGAGCAAAGAAATATAAGTAGCCTTTCAGACACGCTGAAACAACCAATGGGTATGGTGGTGTGCGATGAGATGCCGTTCCATTCCTGTTCGTTGCGAATGGTCGTGTGTTCGAGTCCCAGTGGAGCCAAACATTTTTATATTTATTTCTTTGTTTTTCAGAAATCCAAATTAACCGAAATTGATGTGAGTGGTCTTTGAAGTGTATGAGGATGTCCTATGGCAAATGGCATGGCGGAGGAAAAGAAGAATAGTAATCTATCCTGAGATCAGGCATAAAATGATCCAGATTTGGGATTAAATTGTGCTCGAATTTTTTGCACAATTCAATCTTTCATAGGATTACCCCGGGATATATGTAATCCTTCTTAGGATTAAAAAAGTCGGATCAACTCAATCTTATTTCAGATCAGGTCAATCATATCCGGGATTACGTTGTTTTCATTACCGCTTGAGATTGATTTGATCCTATATGGATTGATTTTTTTTTTCAGTGTAGCCTTTACATTTCGTAAAATTATTCACAGACTTGAAAAGGAAGTTTTACTTAACAGTACATTTTATTCTGAATACTATTTTTAATCTTGAAACAATTAATTGAATTTTTTTAAGTTATTGAGTTTTTGGAAACTCGTTCGAGTTACCCCACAACCGACACCAGTGCAGCGAATTTGTGTCCACGTTTCTCTCATTACACTAATGGGCATAATTATTTTGACAAAAAAAAACCATTATATCTTTTTAACAAAAAATCCAAAAATTTTGTAATTTATATCGAATACTGGTATAAAAGTAAGCTTTCAATTTAACATAAGTAGTACAAAATTGGTTGCATATGTTAGCGAAAAAAAATCAAAATGTGCAAATGGGGTGGACATAAGTATTTTGACAAGAATTCAAAATTAATTTATTCTCAGCTCAGGACCTCAAATGCTAAAAGAATAATTGTTCTTAGACAAGTTTTTCATGCTGAACCCGAATCTGGCTCTAGAAATTTCATATCTCGAATGGATTAAGTGTAAAATGGACATAAAAATGCCGAAAATGGCATATTTGCCCATTTTCCAAGGACCTTATGTCCTAGAAACGGGATATTTATTTAAAATTTGTAAATGTCAAGTTATAGTACTCAGTTTAATCTGTAAAATGATGTGCATATCATATTTATATCATAAGATATAAGTTCGTGATCAAACTGCAAAGTATGGCCGATTTGCATGCAAATTTAAATTTTAGTACTAAGCTACTGATTTACAAGCAAATCGGCCATACTTTGCAGATCGGTAACGAATTTATATCTTATGAAATTGAGGAAAGATAGAACTACAATTTTCAGATAAAACTGAGTACTATAACTTGACATTAACAAATTTAAAGAAGAAGTCCGTTTCTAGGACATAGGGTCCTGGGAAAATGGGCAAATAAGCCATATTTTTGCATCCTTATGTCCATTTTACAGTCAATCTATTAGAGATATGGAATTTCTAAAGCCAGATTCGGGTTAAGCGTGAAAAACTTGTCTAGAAACAATCATTCTTTTGATGACCATTTGAGGTTCTGTGCTGTTCTGTGCGGTACTTGTCAAAATACTTATGCCAACCCCCATTTGCACATTTGATTTATATTTTCTAACCTAAGCAGCCGATTGTGTACTACTTATGTTAAATCGAAAGCTTACTTTTATACCAGTATTTGATATAAATTTCAAAATTTTAGGATTTTTCGTTTAAAAGATATAATTGTTTATTTAAGGTTTTTTTTTGGTCAAAATATTTATGCCCATTAGTGTATATTCCAGATAGGTTAAGGTGATGGAAAATCGTCATCGCCTGTCATTGATGTATCGATAAAGTGATCTAGTTCCCGGAGCATGGCTAAACGAAGGCTGAGACCCTTCGCCCAAAAACCTTAACCCTCAAAAAAAATGTTTCTCAAAGAAAAGTTTCTGCCCAGCGAAAGGGGTCTTACTCTTCCTCCTTAAAAAAGTCAATTTTTATACCCTTGCAAAGGGTATTATAATTTTGCCCAGAAGTTTGCAACGCATAGAAATATTCATTTCCGACCCTATAAACTATATATATTCTTCATCAGGGCGACGAGCTGAGTCGATTGAGCTTTGTCCGTCCGTCTGTCTGTCCGTCTGTCTGTCCTTCTGTCCGTCTGTCTGTTTCTACGCAAACTAGTCTCTCAGTTTTAAAGCTATCGAGCTGAAACTTTGCACAGAGTCTTCTTTTTACTGCACACTGCTAATATGTCGGAACCGACCGGATCGGATGACTATATCTTATAGCTGCCATAGGAACTATCGGTCGAAAAGTGGGTTTTTGTAAGAAAACTTTTTTCTTTTTAATGTAAACGCCTTCTGCTTCGACAATTATTAGTTTTATACACTTTTACACAGATTTGGAAGTTTTGGTCAAAATCGGATGACTATATCTTATAGCTGCCATAGGAACTATCGGTCGAAAAGTGGGTTTTTGTGAGAAAACTTTTTTGTTTTTAATGTAAACGCCTTCCGCTTCGACAATTATTAGTTTTATACCCTTTTACACAGATTTGGAAGTTTTGGTCAAAATCGGATGACTATATCTTATAGCTGCCATAGGAACTATCGGTCGAAAAGTGGGTTTTTGTAAGAAAACTTTTTTCTTTTTAATGTAAACGCCTTCTGCTTCGACAATTATTAGTTTTATACACTTTTACACAGATTTGGAAGTTTTGGTCAAAATCGGATGACTATATCTTATAGCTGCCATAGGAACTATCGGTCGAAAAGTGGGTTTTTGTAAGAAAACTTTTTTGTTTTTAATGTAAACGCCTTCCGCTTCGACAATTATTAGTTTTATACGCTTTTACACAGATTTGGAAGTTTTGGTCAAAATCGGATGACTATATCTTATAGCTGCCATAGAAACTATCGGTCGAAAAGTGGGTTTTTGTGAGAAAACTTTTTTGTTTTTAATGTAAACGCCTTCCGCTTCGACAATTATTAGTTTTATACGCTTTTACACAGATTTGGAAGTTTTGGTCAAAATCGGATGACTATATCTTATAGCTGCCATAGGAACTATCGGTCGAAAAGTGGGTTTTTGTGAGAAAACTTTTTTGTTTTTAATGTAAACGCCTTCCGCTTCGACAATTATTAGTTTTATACGCTTTTACACAGATTTGGAAGTTTTGGTCAAGATCGGATGACTATATCTTATAGCTGCCATAGGAACTATCGGTCGAAAAGTGGGTTTTTGTAAGAAAACTTTTTGTTTTTAATGTAAACGCCTTCCGCTTCGAAAATTATTAGTTTTATACGCTTTTACACAGATTTGGAAGTTTTGGTCAAGATCGGATGACTATATCTTATAGCTGTCATAGAAACTATCTGCCGAAAAGTGGCTTTTATCAGAAAAATGGTTTGTTTTAATGCTGACGTTCGTAAACTCTGTTGTATTAAAACATTTGCAAGGGTATTAAAACTTCGGCAAAGACGAAGTTAGCAGCCTTCTCGTTTTTCGGA